>JAZDUA010000791.1:0-160000 GCA_038098605.1 Gryllus longicercus | reverse complement strand
GTCGTTTGCGTGTTGGGCTAGATGCCCGCTGAAGTGCCTGCCTTTGAGCCCATAGATGGCTGTGGAGGGGCGCTCACCTGCAGCTGCGAGGAGTTGTGGAAGGCGGACTCGCTGACGGCCTCGATGCTGTTGCGCGCCAGCCGCAGCACGCGCAGCCTGGGCAGGCGCGCGAAGTCGAGCTCCTCGACGCTCTTGAGCGCGTTGTCGCTCAGGTCGAGCTCCTCGAGCGCGCGCAGGCCCACGATCAGCTCGGCCGGGAAGAAGGAGAAGCGGTTGTTGGCGACGCGCAGGCGACGCAGCTGCGGGTGCGTGCGGAACGACGACGGGAACAGGTAGCTCAGCTCGTTGTCCGACAGGTCGAGCTCCTCGAGCGACGTGGCGCCGCCCGACGCCGCGCGGAACAACTCGCCCTTGAAGGCGCTGAGGCGATTGCCGCGCAGCGACACGCGCCGGATGCTGGCCAGCCCCGTGAACGCGCCCGGGCGGATGTTGGCGATGTGGTTGTGCGACAGGTCGATCACCGTCAGGTTCTGCAGGTCGCCGAACGCGCCTTCCGGGATCTCCTGCGCAAGACACGTCACAGCCCTTTTTCAAAAGCAACTCCCAACAACATTGAATTGAATTGAATTGAATTAATGTCTTATTTTACGTGGCGAGACTAAGGCCATTAGGCCTGCTCTTCCGTCTGACCACGCAAATTTCGCTACGCTCCTTTCACCAACTAGCAGAGGACGGAGGTATTTCTTGGGCGAGAAACAGAGGCGTCATTTAGGCTTGAGGGTCTTTTACATGCAAGTAAATCTACTAACATGGGACAGCCGGCTTTACTTCCCCTCCGAAGGAAGGCGTACGAAGGATTTTTTGCCCTTAAAAATCCACGGCTTCGATCGGGTTTGAACCCGCCAACTTGGGTACAACAGTCCGAAACGCTAACCGTTACACCATCGCCGCCGCCAACATTCGTTGGGTACGTGTATTCTCCATGCTTGGGCAAAGGGCAATCATGTACGCGTAAGCTTCCGCGGTTCTAATCCATAAATTCTCGGCTATCCGGGAGACGCCGCGTTGTTGGCTGGGAGGCTGCCGTTTCGCCTAACATGTCGCAGGCTTCCTCAGGGCAGTGACGAAGTCGCGCGTCACTGCTCTGAGGAAACCTGCGACATGTCAGGCGAAACGTCGGCCTCCCAGCCAACGACGCGGCGTCTCCCGGATAGCCGAGAATTTAAAGGGCAATCATGCTTCTTAACCTAGTTCCTCAGTTGTAGCCTTGCAGTACATTGTTGCCTTTGCAAGTTAAGATGCACTGTCATAGGGGAAAAAATGAAGTAATTCTATAATTGTAGGATCATAGTTTTCCAAATAAAAGTTCGTTCTCAGTTATATTTCAGGTGGAAACACAACAATATTGATAGAAGTTGAAAAATGAGAAAAGACTAAATTCATCGGCAAGTAAACCTTCAAGTCATACACTACGTCATGATCCCTATTAGTTCCTTTGATATTATGGTAAACGGTTTGATCAACAGCAATGTCTGGATACTCTAGACACCTCCAATTACATTTATAATTTCGTTATTCATGAAGATAGCTGAGTTGTGATTTTTGGACGAAGGTCTGTTGTTTCAAAAGTGTATTAATGTATTATGTAAGTTGAGAAATATTGTTTTCTCTCATTTGTAGCCGTTTATCTAATAATATGACTTAGTGAAAGGACATTCTTTAATGACTCACACGATGCAAACTAGAAATGGTTCGAGAGCGTTGACGCACTCGGCCTGTACAATCGCTGTTCGATAACACTGACAGGCAAAGAAGCGATTGTGAATGTTTCGTGTACATCCCATATAGCTATATGAAATAAATTGTGGGTTTCAGGAACCTAATTATAGTTAATCATTAAAATACAGGAGTTAGTGTTTCTATTACCAACACTGGAGTGGTCTACGCTTTTTCCTGGATTCCTCTTAATCTCTCAAAACAAAACATGGATACGAGCTGATTGTTCATATGAACTTTTATACGAACAATTTTATTTGTGGAACACGCAGTTTGCAGCTGTGTCACCAGGAACTCAGCTTGCGATTCGAAAAATGGATGTTTTAAGTTAACTCAATATTGCTTTTAAAACTATAATAAATAATATTTCACTGCACTATTTTGTTCTTGACCTATCTATTGCTTGTGAACAAGCTGTAATATATTTCGATAACAAAATTAAAGATGCTGCAATTTCTCCAAAAATAAAAAAAAATATTACGAACAATATTAACAGCATACTGACGTCTTCATTGATTCAATAATGTGGGGAGAAAACTGCATTTTCATATCGTGAAGCGATTAGAGATTATTGGAGATAGTTGCAGAGGCCCATATTATAGAGTTGTCTGAATTTAGAATTCTGGAATCGCAAACACAAACTGTCATCCTGATTCTCATCAGTATACAATTTTATAAATAATCATTAAGTTTTTAGCTTAGTTTAATATTGATACAGAAGGAATCACAGACAAGAAATAATTTAATTATACGAAATAAAAATAATTGAAATTAGTTGAGAAAAGAAATAAACAAAGGAACGTGAACAAACGGACGTGCACGTGAACGTAAACAAAGGGACATGATGAAAATAATAGAAAAAGAATAGACGAGGAAGAAAAGAATTAATAAAAAATATAATCAGGAAAAATTAGAATGAAGAAGTTGATCAGACCAGAACAGAGAGAAGAACAGAATAAGAAAAAAACAACTGTAAAGCGAATAAAGATAAAATAGAGAGGAGACGAATGCGGAGAGGAGAAGTGTGAGGAGGAAAGGGTAAGGCGGCCCGCACCTGCACCACGTTGTGCGAGAGGTAGACCTCCTGCAGCTCCTGGTTGTGCTGCAGCAGCTCTGGCGGCAGCAGCTTCAGCCCCGTGCGGCTGAGGTCGAGCGAGACGAGCTGGCGCAGCGGGTGCAGCGCCGTGCTGGGCAGCAGCTGCAGCGGGTTGCGGCTCAGGTTGAGGTGCTGCAGCTGCGGCAGCTGCGAGAAGGCCGCGCGCGCCACCTCGCCCAGCTGGTTGCGGCTGAGGTCGAGCAGGCGCAGCTCGGCCAGCTGCAGCGGCGCGCCCGTCAGCGCCGCCAGCCGGTTCTGCCCCAGCCGCAGCTCCAGCAGCGTCGCGTCCAGCCCGGCGAACGTCGCCGCCGTGATCGACACCAGGTGGTTGCCTGCACAAGGATCCGCATTTCAGGGACACATTAAAATGATGATGGGTGGTTTACTGTATGTCGCGATATGGCTTTCCGGCCCTCGCGACACGCTGCCGTTGGCAAGTGACCAGTTGTCATTTGCCGACGCGAGCGTTCCGAGGCTATACAATGGCGAGGACTTCGCACCTCGCCCCTCTTATTACGCGTCAACGTGCCGAAGCCAGCCGTCGTCACGCCACCCGCTCCCAGGTAGTAGGGTCTGCTACGCGGGTAAGTGAATAAACTTATTTAAAATATACTCTCTTTTCTTCCTGCACGAGTTGGTGGGGTCCTCCCTCTCCCCCTCAACTCACGACAGTACATGTCAAAATGTTTTGCAGAAGTAGCCATCATTACTGACACATTCTCAAAGCTGCACAACTAATTTTTCGGTCGATTTTAGCTCCAAATGAAGATCAACTTTTTCGCAAAGAAGTAAGTACATTATATATAAAAGATGTACGTGATGTTTGTTAATGCATGTGATATCTGAAACATGTTGTAAAATACGCTGCTTTATATGTACCATTGAAGTTCGAAGCAGCATTGCACCATTAAAGGCACCATTGAAGTACCAGGCACTACCTTTAAAAGCATATTTTTTTTATTATATTAGATTATGGTTTAAAACGTAATCAACAGAACTCAAATATTAATTTTCCTTAAATTGATAATGTCCTATTTCTTTATAAATGCAATATTATTGTCTTACATATTTGGTAAGTAAATACTATGAGAGATGGGCCATGCTTTCATCCCCGCCTCTGCCCTCGGTTCCGCAGTAACTTCCACCCCGTCCCTCCTGACCCGTCCCCACCTAAGTTCCGGCTCTCACCTTCGCCCCTGTCCCCGTCCCACCTCCATCCCAGCCCCGTCCCTCCTCTGTCCCCGCCCCCGCCCTATCTCCGCCCCGTCTCTTTCCCTGCCATGCCTGCGCCCGCTCCGCGCCCTCGCCACCGCTGTGAATCCACTAAGCAACTCCCCTCCGTTCCGGTCCACGCCTCCGACTCCGCCCACGCACTCGCCCCCACCCTCCCCTCCATCCACGTCCTCGCCTCGGCTCTCGTCTCTACCTCCGCCCTCCCCACTGTCCCCACTCTTACCGCTCTCACTTCCACACTCGTCTCTATCATTACCTACTTCAAGAAAATTCAGTAGTTTACAGTTTATTTGAATAAAAGGTTAAACGGTAATGTAAACGCCTAGTGGTGCAATAATGTACCGGGGAATTTGCCGACCAAATAAATTAACCAAAAATTTTCAAAACCCTAATAATTTGATCATATTTATTTAGTTATAAAATATTTAAGTTAACTTAGTATATATTAACTGATTATTATAATTATTGATGAAATAAAAGCACTTTTCTTTCAACACTACTAACGAGATCTCATTTTTGTAAACGCAACTGTTTGATGTCATCCAAAACAAGTAATACACAGTCTGAAACCTGTAGTATCTCATGAGCATACTGAATTGATGTTTTTAGAGGAAAGGAAAGAAAAGAAAAGAAAGAAAATCACATACACCAAGAACATATTTAGTTATTACCAAAGTTAAAGAGTATGACATGATGGTTGAGAAGTGTACTGCTAGGCTTTAAAGGGTAAATATTTTATCTTAGAGCATCATGGAGACAGTTCTCTCAGTAAGGCATTGCTAGGCGTGAACGAACTACACCCTCATTGATGATATTGTCGGCGTTCACTTACATATAATAATTGACTTCTTGCATGTGTCGTACTTAAGTACAAAAATGAGTAGTTAGTCATGATATGACTATTATGTATTACATTTTATTTTTCTGGTATGTACACTCTTGAAATTTGTGTTAAAAGTAGCATGATAGTTTTTTGACTTTGTAAAACTTGAAAGGCACAGTGAAATGAGTTTTCTATGTTTACATTCCCTTAGTTGGATAGTGTTTTTTGCGTGCTTTTACAGTTTCCTTGTATTATGGAAACCTACATGGAAATATGGAATTAATAAAATTAATGCTTCTTTTAACATAGATAACACACATTTTCCATAAATTATTAGCTGTGTTCAGAACAAATAGACAACTACAAAAAATCAAACTGGTTTTCTGTAATTTTTAACCAAGTAAAATTATTAGCACAAAACAGCAAAAGATATTCATGACTCATTTAACTTTTGTTTCTCATCGACCACGAAACTTTATCGAGATCTCTCATTGCTACCTTATCACTTGGAATGGCTGTATTTTAGCTCCGTTATTATCCCACGAAGGGAACGGACCGTCCAGGGGAAGGCGATTCCAAACCTTCGTGTGGTTTACCGGTAAGCCAGGAAAAAAATTCACTGCGCGTTCGAGGTGGACAGACTATAAGGATTGAATATAAGACTATTGATTGGTGTATTTGTGATTTAACACCGTGATCCTCATCCAAGTATTACAAAACACATAAAAATAATTAAAAAAATATATGTTATATGAAAGAATTATAATTATATGGAAGATGTACTTCTAATGAAAGTAACACAACAAACGTACATACACCTTACCCAATTCATAACATAAACTACAAGCCACTTCCAATATGTTTGTATAGTTGAAAAGCATATTGTAGAAATGTAAGAAACAAATATTTTACATTCCCTTAAAACCTAACAAACCACATTTTGGCTAGAAGAAGATTGACCTAAAAAATATTTGAATTAACAATTTAGAGGTCAGTATAATTGTTTTTGATGTTTTTATTACGTTTTGCCTTACGAAAGAGCATTTAGTCACGCGAAACACCGTTTTCCCTCATTTCCAATGCGACACGATAAACTCACATTAAACGACTCGCATTGTGATTAAATTATAGGAATACAAACAGATTTCTGACGGTCGTCAAATGATTCCCGGATGCTCAATACAAACGTTGAGTGCCTTAAAATCAGCTTTATGCGTTTTACTTACTATAGGAAAAGTATTTTTATAATCATATCCGAACTCTGCGTCAATTTAGATAGTTTACTTAGCTATTTGAATATGATTATTGTCGTGAAAATGACTTCCGGAATGACTATAATTTATATTAACGTTGCACAATTTAATAATACGTGACATTTTCTTTTGTTCATAGACTATCAGAAATTAAGTAGTGATTTTTTCATCACATCGCAATCTATAGGCAGTAAAATATCTCACCCATGATATTAATTGACAGAGATTCGCTGGTTGCATTTTCGTAGTAAGTAATTTCAGTAAGTTCTTCGTAAGCAATACTGCGGAATTCGTTTCAGAAATTGTTTGTATTTATGATCTCTCCAGAAAAAGTTAATACTGTGACCAGACTGAATTATCGAAAATATATTTCTTACGTTATGGCAACACCTAAATTGTTACTACTCGTGACCCAGCTATTCATAACTACACAGCGCAGCAAATCTCAGACACGACGATCTCTTCTGCCCCCTGCTGTCGACACACAGCTTCCTAGGCTTCTAGCGGCACGTCTACTGCCTTGGCTTCCTGCCTCGAAGAGCGACGGCGTGGCAGCGGTGGTGGCTGGAACCAACGGGGATCTTGAACTGAACGCCCTCCACCACATCTCCAGCGCTAAAGGTTCGTTGTTGATAGCGGACGCTCGGGTTCCAAAGTGGCGAAAGAGACTACGACACGCCTCGCTGTCACGGCCCGGCGTTGTAGTTTTGTTTCTCGGAAACTGCGAATTAACGAAGTGCCTTTCTGTTTTGTTGCCGGTCTTACATGATACTCCCGCCTTCTGGCGTCATGATGCACGAGTTATTCTAGTACGAGCCAGAAACATAACTGCTGATACACATAGGTTAAATAGAGGCATTGGTTTTGAATCAAAATGTGAAACAAGTTTATCAAAAGTCACGTTTAAAGTTTTTTGTGAACTGTTACATCGATATGCTTTGTTGGAAGTTCAGGACATAGTTTTGTTTACCTCATCGAGAGGAACATTTGCAAGAGAATCAACAATCATTAAGCAATACCTACCTCAAATGAATGGCGTTCCTGTTTCCTTACTCGTGCCAGAGTATTTCCTTCCAAATTCTGTAAATAACTGCACCGAGGGATGGACAGCTCGAGGACAAGATGCAAACATAATCAAAACCTTAATATTCCGTCTCAGAGCTTCATGGTCATGTCGTTCTGTACCTACGTCGCAAATTGGTCTGAGATTTCCGAACGGTACCTACATTGGCGGTTTGAAGACATTAGTGGACGGCCATTTCGATATGCTCGGCTTCGGTGTGGATTACATGGCACACACTGAGAAAGAGATCCAGTATTTATACCCACATTCAATGAACACCTTCTGTTTTCTAGTAAAAACAGGAAGTCTCTCGAGGGTATCTCCTCTGTATGCATTTTCTGCGCTTGTTTGGGGATTAATTGCCTTCGTTTTAGTGCTATGTGTTTTAGCAACACACTTCTCAGGCTTTACGCTTTCAGAAGCGGCGTTAGAAGTCTTAAGAACATTTCTCGGGTTAGGATTAAAATTCACACATGGAAGAGCGTATTTTTTGTTCTTGTGTTTACATGTATTTAGCGTCATCATTGTGAATTCTTTTCTAGCTTGTTTATACAGTTTCCTTGTTGTAATGAAACCGGGGTGTAGTCTTGAGACGTTAGATGATGTTGTGTATGATGTCAACGAAATATTCTCAACTCCTGCTTTTTCTAGTTTTCATTTGCATTTTCCGGATGAACAAATTTTTCAACTCCTCAGCAAAAAGAAGACAACTAGTTTTTTTTTCATTTCTCGATCAAATGACCTATTTGAAAAAGACAGCTGAAGATTCACGTAAAGCATTTCTCTATGTATCAAAATCATTGGAATTTTATCGAGGCCTCCCTTCAGCGACAGATTCCGGCCATTCTCGTTTGAAAATGTTGAAAGAATGTCTTATATCTCCATTACACTCTGGAATAATCATTCGAAAGGGGTGGCCGTTCAGAGAAAGGTTTAGTGCTCTCCTTCAGCTGAGTGTGGAAGCTGGGATTTTATTGAAACTCAACGACATCGCCTGGGGGGAATTCCCAGAGCTCGGCGTGAGGCGCCCCATGGAACTGTCCAAGGAGCCGCCCCCGGAACCTCTCGTTTGGACGCAAGTCCAGTGGGCGTTCATTGCGTTGTTCGCAGGGTGGGCAATAGCAGTTATTGCATTTGTCCTTGAAATCACCAACGTCACACAAGTCACGCGTACCAATACCAGTCAATTTTTAAATTGTCAGTAACGTGGAAGACCGTGCCGTTTTCCCAGTAGTTGCATCGTATTTGCGTTGTTTGTTGTATAAGACATATTCTCGTCAGATTTCATCGAAATTTAAGAAATTATTTTACTCCCATTCATATGGTTTCGTTGAAGAAACTAAAATTATGTCTCTTCTCTTCTCAGTGGTGTCTTCTTGAAATGTTTTTATTCCAAAATTGCTCTTGTTTATTGTTATTTAATTATTTTTTATCATTTGATTGACGTGTGAAAAGTGTAATGCATTTTAGTCTGCCCCAGACGGATAACGTAAACCGCTTAAATATTAGAAATGAATAGAAAATACGAAAAATATCAGAAATGTGTCACAAATTAATAGTTAGAACTGCTTTTAGAACTTATGTTTTGTCTTACATCTCTACCTGAATGTACATAAACTAAATGTGAAATATAATATTTTTTAAAAATGATTAAAATTGTTATTTCTTCTTTCATTGTAATACACATTTTCCCCTTTACTCCATTGTACCCTTTTTCCTCAAAGAAAATATTTTTCAGAACAAACTCGTTTATAAAGCAATAATATGTAATATATGTTAGCTGTATAATTTTCATGCCTATAAATAAATTGGTTTATAATCAGTCTTGGACATTTTGGCTAATAACCAGTTGCATTAAATTTTCACAAAATGCACACGCCTGTTTTCACATTAATCGAAAAAGTTTTTAATCAATCTTCAATAGAGATAAGGGATGCTGAGTAAATGTTTTGAAGATAGGAGTTGGTAAGTATGAAAAAGATGGTCAGTGAACGGTAATCTTCAACTTTAGGAGATTTCTCCGTGTAAATTAAAAATGTCATTGATTTCAATTAAAAGAGAAAGGAAGGGAACAGATTACCACACGCATGTCGACTATAAAGGTAGTTTCAAAATTGTATGATATTGAGAAAGTATTTTTTTCAAAATTAACTAAAATGACGTCCCCAAAACACGCTTCTACAGTTGAACATCACAATACTGTAGCGGCAAATGTGAAAATGAAATCCTGCAGTTTGTGGTAGGCTTTCTACTTAATGAAGGAGCTAGAGTAGTACGTGATGAATGAGAATTCTTTCCTCTAACGGTTTACGATAAATCAAATCAATTATTGATGAATGATTGGTATTCAACAACGGTGAGTGGGCGGCATTCCCGTATCGTGTTTTGATCAGACGATAAATTAATAAGTTAATTGATTGCATGCTTCTAATCTCACAAAAACATTTAATAATATTTTTTTTTGTTCAACCACTCATCCATCCTTTACGGAATCACAGATAATTACCGTATTTGTGACTAAATATCGAAATTATTTACAGGTAAATACTCATCATGAAATGTTTCTTCAGCATAATAAATGAAGAGATCCCATTGAGAATGTTTGCATTGAAATGTTGGAACGGCCAATCGTTTGCGCAATCGATTAGAAACTACGATCCCTATTCGTTTTCGACCCGCGCTCGGCACACGCTCAGAATCCAGTTAAGGGGCAGTTACGAGACGGCTACTGAAGTTTAGAGAAGTGAGTGATATAGGTATTGTGGTGAGTTTTTGTTGGCGTTTCCAATTCAATAATTACATGCGTCGTCATTGCCAACAATATTATTTACTAAAATAGCAGCTTTCGATGGCTTAGCCATCATCATCAGTTTTCTGCTGTATGGAAGCCACAAAAACGTCTACCTAGTCTACGAGGTTTTCTTCTGTTAATTCCAAGTGGTTGTCGGATCACATTCTTAAATAATGGGCTATGACTCGTGCGCGAACCCTTCTTTCTTATCTTGTCGCACTCCTATCCGTACACCCAGGCGATGGATGAATCCACTGTTCTTATGGTCTCGAAAGAATCGAACTGGATTGGATTGTAATTCCTTAAACTAATATTTCTTAATTTAAATTATTTATTATGAATAGTTTTGATGGCTGAATGGTGTAAAGTTAATATGATATGAAAAGTGATGGACCAACGCTGAGATGAAAAGAAGGGGAACAAGGGAACTCTCTAAACCTGCGCGAATACACTTTGTCCACAGTAAATTAAGTATGAACCTATCGGGATTGGTCCTTCGGTTCCCAGATAACTAAGGTAAGCAGTCTGACAACAACAAAACGTTTCTCCCAAGTGAGTGAATGAGTAAGTATTTATTGTAAGTCGACCGCTTAGGTCATCTCGTAAGTTTAGTGCCCTGGGAGGAGTCTGAGATCCTCACCTGCTGGAACGTGAAATCTGTCGCCGACCTACACACTGGCTTGCAGGTTTTCCTCTCCAATTATCTCCCAATATTTGGAGCAGAAGTCAACGTCAACATCGACCTTCTTGCACCTGAGAATATAATCAAAACTGGCACAGAGTGGCCGAGATACTGCTACCGTTTGAAGTATTTAGACTCTTTCCCCCGCGAATTGACCGTTTTATCGAGGGTAGGTGTATGTGACTTTTATGGGGGGACTCAGCATTTTCATGCTGAATCCTTTTTTACACCTAGGGTTGTTAGTGCTAGGCGATGAGGTAAAACTATGATGAAGAAGGAGGAAATGGACAAACACAAACATACAGACACACACACACACACAAACATACAGAGACACACACACAAACACAGCCATGCCAGAGGCGGGACTCGAGAACGCGACCCTTCGGTCCGAGACTGCCAGGATACAAAGGTCTTAGTGATCTCAGCTGCCCGTCTCGGCACACACACACACACACACACACACACACACACACACACACATGCACATATAACCATGCAAGACGCGGGACTCAAACCCGAGACCCTTCGGTCCGAGACCGCCAGGGCACTACTGCCTTAGTGATCTCGGCTACCCCGCTCAGCACACACACACACACACACACACAACCATTCTCGAGGCGGGACTCGAACCCGCGAGCCTTCGGTCTGAGACCGCCAGGGCACTTCTGCCTTAGTGGTCTCGGCCCCCGAGCCCGTACACTTTAACTTGGCGGCGGGCCGTTGTCGAGGGGGAGGCGGGGGCGGGGGCGGGGGCGCACCTGAGAGGTCGAGCGAGGCGAGCTGGCGGAACTCGTGGAAGGCGCCGGCGGGCAGCTCGCGCACCACGTTGCGCGCCAGGGAGAGCGCGGCGGCGCGCGGCGCCAGCGCGCGCAGGATGTCGGCCGAGAGCGCGCTCACGCGGTTGAAGTCCAGGTCGAGCAGCGCGAGGCGCGGCAGCGGCGCCAGCGCGCCCGCCGGCACCAGCAGCACGTTGTTGTCGCGCAGCGACAGCACCTCCAGCGCGTCCAGCCCCGCCAGCGCAGACTCGTCCATCTGGCGCACAGTCAACCACGTCATCTACACCACTCCACTCGTGAAATTAAAAAGAAATTAAGGTTTAATCATGCAAACAAAAAGCCTGGGCCCAACCAGGGCTGGGTATCCCAAAAGTTCATAGCTTCTTCTATCAGATTTTTCTTGCCGCTTCTTTCTACGAGCCAATCATAAGCTATGACTCATCCGTCTTAGGAGACGGTATACACAGTTCGCTACATCGATGTCCAATGAAACGCGTATGAACTATAATCTAATTTTAACATAACATTTAGTGATTTTCAATATTTGGCGCATTTTGGAACTCAATTGGACGTAATTTCATTCGTGGAATAGTCCTATTAATTAACACTTATGCATTGAAAATTCTCAGATAAATTCCGTCCGCGTTTCGCGAGTCGGGGATTTATCGAAAATTTCCAAAATACTAATGGTATTACCTATGATACATAGAACAAGGACTAGATATTAATGTACCGCAAACATTTTGCATCACATTTTTACTTAAATGAAGAAGGCTTGTAAATTATATATTCCGTAAGTCTGCAATTAATTATTCTTCTCTTTTTGGAAAAGAATTTGTTTGATACACACATTAAATAATTAAAAATATATTTGTGCCTGAGAAACTTGTGTTAGTTGCAATTAAGCCTTCAGTTCTATAGCACGTAAGGTAAACAAAATATTTAGTCAACGCATTGTTACCCTTTTATGGACGTTCCGGTCAGTACATATTACCCGATGATTTGTGTTTGTGGAGGTAACAGAAGTATTTTATAAGTTAATTGTTCGTAGCATTACACACACCGACCGGGAATGAATCCGGTCAGCCTGAATTTTGCCAAGTGGCTCTTCCCACTAAACTACCGAGGCTATTCTTGGAAACGTTTCTTGAATTAATGAGATGACAGGTCCCTCCTTCTCGCAGCCTTGGCCATTTTAGAAGCTTAAAGTGAGAGCAACCAGGAGAAAACCAGGAAGCTTGGTTTTGAACCCCTGTCTGAGTGAATAATGTCTTGAACGATTTAATTTAAAGAAATAGTGATGTTTAATAATAAACTTAACATATTTTTCAAAATACATATTATTAAAGGTTTTCATTGTAAGCAGATTTGAAGGGTCTACTACTTTCGAAATTCAAACT
This sequence comes from Gryllus longicercus, assembly GCA_038098605.1. Lineage (NCBI taxonomy): Eukaryota > Metazoa > Arthropoda > Insecta > Orthoptera > Gryllidae > Gryllus > Gryllus longicercus. The sequence goes on along the minus strand of JAZDUA010000791.1, from coordinate 147,104 downwards.
AGAGAATAAGGTTTATTACACAAACATGTGCAAAACTTCTCACTTTAATTGGATTTTGAATGAGAGAAAAACCGTAGTTTCGCTTACCGTTCGAATGGCATTGACTCCCAGGTCAAGCAAGCGGAGGTTCCGTAAACCAGAGAAAACTCCCCCGGGCACCATCCCCAGGCCATTGCGGCTCAGGTCCAATTGCGTTAGAGTGGTGGGGAACTCAGATCCTTCCAGGGTCTGTAAAAAACAACATTACATCAGCAATGCTCCTTTAATATGAGACATTTGACACAATACAATGCTTCGTAATAATGGAAAGTTTAATCGAAGTTCTGAACTACCAAAATCAATTTTGTAGAACTATTCTAGTTATAGATGGATACATGATATCATTTCAATTCTATATTTAAAAAATAGGTACATATAGTACGTGACATTCGAGTACCTAGTTTGTGTGACAAATGTCTTGACTATACACTATGCGCAATGGTAGAAGACTTGAAATGTTCTAACCCAAACATAAAATTTTCTTCATTCTGTAAACTACTAATACTTCTTCGTTATTTCAAAACACAAATTATTCTGACCACATCTTCCTGCCCGTCCAGGGAGCACAGTAAAGTAGTTTGGAAAGCTAATTTGAGTCCGGGGGAGATTCGCGTGTTTCTCTAAGATGTGCTGAGTGAAAGGCCTTACTGTAATGAATATACTCGTCCACATTCCTCGCCATCGCCTCATACTGAGGCGAAAGTAAACTACCGGCTGCCAGGCAAATTAATAACTTTAAGAATAAACGATCTCCAGAAACATTACGGTAAGCCAGCCGATGTAACCGGTCATGAAGGAAGACGCGCAGTAGAGCTGCGCAGTTTTCAAGGAGATGTGAATTTAGAGCATGTGCGCGAAAAGCAGGATGAAACCTCCAAATACTACACCTTTCCAATAGAAATGATTTATCACTCTTTCAGAGGTTAGCTTCATTGGGTGAGACAATACAACTGACACACCAAACAACCTGTGGGAGTTCTGGTGTAATAATATTCTCTACTTTTATTAAAACTCCTTGCCCATCTGCTATTTAAAAAATGTTGTATATAGTATTTAGTGAGGGACGAGTATAATTTTAATATTTGATTGATTACTTAATGGTATTTCTCATGTATCTTCGTCCACAGTAGTGACGTAAGTTACTAAACGAAACGTGAGCCTGAAGAAGCGGCATTACGGCACCGCTCAACGCTTGTCTTCTTTTTTGCTGCGTGCGCACGCTCTATGAGCGCAGAGTGACTGTGCGGTGGCAGCGGTAGCGGCGGCGGTAGTCTGCGCTTCGACACCCGGGCGCGGAATGCGGCCCGAGCGGCTTTCTCTCGCGCGGGAAGGCCGCGCTGCGGCCCCCGCGCGCCCACCCCGCCCCGCCCCGCCCACCCCCTGCCTCAGCCCGGCCCGCCCGCTAAGCCTACTCACCCGTTCAGTGGCGGAGGGGTATCGGGTTGCGACGCACAGGTGCCGCACGGCACCTGCTACGGCGCGAGGGGGAGGGGAGAGCTCATATGCAAACGCGACGCAGGGAACACAAGGTCGCAAGACGCCGCCACGCCCGGCCGTTCCCACGCACTGCACGTCTCGGAACGCACTGCCTCGATATGCACCACAAGAGATGCAAAGAGTAAACAATTCCTTAATTTGAATTATCGAGTGGATATAATGGATGCTTAACAAGATGAAGTTATTAATTACATTTATTAATAGTATACTGCAGTCATTTCTGTTTCATAAAATAATATATCGCATAAATTCATGAATCAATTGTAAAATTAACATAATAATATAACATGTTTAAAAGATTTTTGTAAGAAGCCGACACTACGCTGTATAATGTATATCGTCGCCCCAATTCCAAAAAAGAATATTTCAAGTTTAGTACCGCTTTTGAAAATTTCAGTTACATCACTTGAATTTTAAATATATGGCATAACTGAACAATATTAATATTATAATAATTAATTTTAAATGCAAGTGTTGTAACTGACATCTTTAGATATTGAACTTTTAAAATGGAAATATCTAAATCTAAAAAGGTAGAATTTTGAGACTTGCCTTATTAAACCGCGTTGTCAATATAAAGTGCATTTTTTCGCGTATATGCCCATGCGTGTATCCCGTGGGGCAGAATTTTACCGGAATCCCGATTTTTATCCCCCAATGTTATTAGCCCTGGGGGTATGGACGATGAGATGATGATAATGGTGAGGGGTGAAAGGACGGCTCTCACATATAGCATACACAAATACCCCATGCCCGAGGTGGGACTCAAACCCCCGGCCTCATAGTCCCAAACCGCTACTGCACTTCTGCCCTGACGATATCGGCCATCTTACCGGTTTGTATAAGAACAATATGTCCCGTAATTACAGAAAATGCGCAGGTGTTTTCGTGTTTGGTGTTTCCTGCCCACTGAGCTGTGCCACGCCCCTCTCGTGTTGCCAGTGCGAAGACATTTGTGCTTTGGGAATAACGAGTGTTTTCACCAGCATGTTTGAACGTAGTGAGACCGTTTCTGGATGGAAAATGAGGAGCAGTTAACAGCTCCAGTCTCTCGTGTAACTTGTTAGAGATAAAAAAAAAGGAAATGACAATCCTGTGTCTGTGTCGTAAAACTAAGCAACCGTGTCGACCTCGCAGGACCGGAACACGTCTTGCAAAAGTAACGTTTCAATTATTATTATTAAATTGAAAAATTGCCTATTATATCTTAAGTTTATCAAAATTTTGTAGGAGCGAAAAACAACGTCGTTTTAATCAGATTTTTTTGCAAAAATAATATTTACGAGTATTATGAAAAGTTACGAGTATTTTATGAGTAACTATGACTGAACTAGCCTTTTACTCTCGTACTATCTGTTTGTTTCTAGTAGGAACTTCAAATTTTGTGATTTATAAGTGAGTGTATGAAATTATAATCGGAAAATGTTTGCCACGATATCTTAAGACGTTATTTCTAATATAGTGTTATTGTTAATATAATTTAAGTTTTGCAACATTTTGTTTATCACAATGAAACTAAATCAATCTACTTTTTCGTCAATTAAAGTGTGAGAAATGTAATGCAACTCGTGCATTTCAAACATTTCCTAGTATAGAATACAATGTGAATTGCAATAAAAGTTTTGTTTTAATATTTGACTATTGTGCTTAAACGCTAATTTTCTTCCTCCAAACTTATTCTATGAGTGAGGCATTTTACCTCACATGAATGAATACATTATATATTAGTTATACATTAGTCAAGTATGGTAACGAATGGATACTTTTCCAATATTCTGAAAATTACGATGAACATTAGAAATATTAAGATGGTATTACAATAATCATTACTTTCATGTATTAACACGAAATATGTATACTTCGTATTTTTCTGACCATGTTTTAGTCGACTTTCTCGTTATTTCCAAGTACGAATCATGAAATACAATATTAAGTGCAATAAAACAATTTTTCCTGCTTTGAACAACGGTTCCGCACAAATACCTTGTCAATGCACAACGCGCAACCGCTTCTTTTCGTTATTGTGGAACAAGAAGTACAACTTCCGAGAAAGTGCGTTGACTTCGCTGGCTGCTCTCGCCGCCGGACGAGTCCAGCAAGAGACGGCAGTCGCTCTGAATCCAAACGGGTCGACCAGTCGATGTCCTCCGGTCACTCTCTATCGACACGACCTTCTCTACGAGAGGCAACCCAGCGCCTCCTCAATTCATTTGGACCAAAGGGATCAATCGGCTTTCGCCGAAAGACTACGGAATGGCACCTCAACCATCATTGTATATTGATCCCCATAAAGTACCGAACAAAATAATTTGTCAAAATGTCCCTGTTGTTAATCACGCGTGAGTAACAAAAAAGTCACGTAATATAGTGCATTCACGCGATGCAGAGGTGAACTTAGAATGCAAAAATTAAGCAAATGGAGGCAAAGAAATATTTAGGAAAATTAAATTTGATTTGTTTCAATAATACCGCCCTGAGGAAGGCCGCAATACGCTGGCCGAAAGGTTAACCATCACTACGTACCTCAACAGTACGCTCTGAGGAAGGCCGCAATACGCTGGCCGAAACGTTAACCATCACTACGTACCTCAGCAGTACGCTCTGAGGAAGGCCACAATACGCTGGCCGAAACGTTAACCATCACTACGTACCTCAGCAGTACGCTCTGAGGAAGGCCACAATACGCTGGCCGAAAGGTAAACCATCAGTACGTACCTCAACAGTACGCTCTGAGGAAGGCCACGATACGCTGGCCGAATCGTTATCCATCAGTACGTACCTCAACAGTACGCTCTGAGGAAGGCCACAATACGCTGGCCAAGCCGTTAGCCAGCATGTCAGTGACGCGGCTGGTATCGGATAGCCTAGACAACACACCTCCGTGTTTATTAAGGCGTACAAGTGTGTGTGGGGGGAGGGGGGCTTACCTTGATGCTGTTGGCGGAGAGGTTGAGGCGGCGCAGACCCGCCAGCGAGCGCAGCGCCACGCTCGGCACCTCCGCCAGCGAGTTCTGCGCCAGGTCCACGTGCTCCAGGGTCTCTCCGCCTGCGGCAGCGCCAGCGCCAGCGCCAGCGCGTCAGCGGGCGCATCTCACGCGCCCTCCCGCCCCGCGCGCGAGGGCGACGCCGCTCGCCCCCGACCAGCCCCGGCGGCAGCCCCTCCACGACGCCCACGGAGCTGGCTTGGGGGAGGGCGGCACACGCACACTTTTCGGGGGAATGAAATCTCAGCGCCTCAAGCTCAAGCTAACCGCCATTTCCATCTAGCTAATGCCGATTTACGAGAATATATTTCTCAATTGGTAGCCATCACTAATTACTACGAAGAACAATTTACTAATTTCTAAAAAATTACATCCCTTTTCGATGGAGTTTTTTGGTCTCAACATCCTTGTAGATCTTATTGTTATTATGGATAATATTTCACGTAGAGGGAATGTATTGCACTTTTTCAAAAAGAAAAATACTTGACTACGTATCTATTCTTAAGCTTCCTAGCAAACTCGATGACTCTCACTTAATTTTCCCATTTTTTTGTCCTTTCTTTATCTATTAGAAATGCATTGTCTCAGAATTTTCATTCTATACATGATACAAATTCAAGAAAATTGGACTTACACAACGTGGATTCGTTTTGACAACAAAAATAATACTGTAATTTATTTTTTTAATCGGTAAGTTACTTACGTCCATATGTAATTAAATATTCGAGTAAAAGACAACGACTTTTTTTATTATAAATGACATCTAAATCAACTTGACATTCTTCAGTTTGTTTGACGCACATCTAACAAAATATTGTCAACTTTAACCAGTACGCAACATTATCCTCTTATTTCAGTGCCTTCTGATCGTTCCCTCTCGGCTTTCATTCCCAACAGAACACAAGCACTTAGTCTGTGTACACATAATAAAGGTAAGACAAATGTGTACGTTGAAAGTTCGGATGTTTAGATGAAGCAAAGTGGAGAAAGTTATGTTCCAATATGCTACATCATTCTTTGCTCTTTGAACAGGACATAAAACAGGCCCGGAAAATGCTGCAATGTTATAATTTGATATCTAAAAAAATCACACTCCTAAAAAGATCTTATCTAAAATGTGATAGGATGCATAATAAAAATTATGATATTTTATTAATTAAATTTGTTCAAAGAATTGTCACCCCGACCGGCACATATTTGGTATTCTTAACGTCTGCGGAACATATTTCCGAGCGTAAACGCGTTCAAAAAGGTGGCAGGGCGGTGACAATTATATGTTTTTATTATAATACAAATTATAATCTAACGGATAAATAAATATACGTTTAAATTCTAGGTTTAAAAGAACAAAATATTGATCTCAAGAACCACAAATTATACATATATTTGAAGAATTATTTTCAAATTTTATTAATTATTTTTAACCATATCTTTTATTAATTAGCCCTAGCGCAACCTCTGTTGGTGTTGGAGCGTGGAGGGTGGAGCGCTACCTTGGAAGACGTCGCTGTTGAGGCGCGTGAGGTGGTTGTGCGCCAGGCGCAGCTCGCGCAGGCGGCGCAGGCCCGCCAGCGCGCCGCCCTCCAGCGCCGCCACCAGGTTGTGGCTCACGTCCAGCCGCTCCAGCGCCGGCTGCGCCTCCAGCGACCCCGCGCGCAGCGCCTCTGCAACACGCCCACCCCCACCCCCTCGCTCAGTCCCTCCCTCCCCCCCACATACACGCACACACGCACTCTCACTCACAAGAGAAACGACTAAGACTGATGGTTACGTCGAGACTCGCCTTTTCATTTCTATTATTGCTATTATTATTATTATTATTATTATTATTATTATTATTATTGTTCTTGTTAAAGTCATTAGATGGATAAAGAGCAAATAACTAATCAAACCTATTACTTACGTTAGCAGACATTCAACATTCTTTGCAATATCATTTTCTTGTAAGAAATTAGTTAGAATGCGTGGCATGTAGAAAATTAACCTCATCATTACTCTTATTCTTTTAAATTGCATGAAATCATTTAAAGATCTAGATCAGTCAGTAGTCGGACGACGATCCGTCCAAAAATCCAGAAAAGTATGGTCATTTGGAAAAACCAATTAAAAATTAAAATTAAAAAACTGATCTCGGGAACGAAATGTTGTGTGTTCTATTTTGTGTTCTAGAAGCACATTAATACCTACGAATTTGCTACAGCCCTAAATTTTATGACACACTCCCCTTGAAAATTCCTGCGTAAAATACTGTTAGTTTTTTCTAGTTGGAGAGAGCGTAAAAACAGTTGGAGAGTCGTAAACGATGGAGAGCGCGTACATATTTATTCCTTTTCTATACTTTTGAAACAAAATTATTTGAATTATCTCGAATATTCTAAATTGACAATAAACTAACCAAAAATTATGAACGGTAGTGTGGTTATTTATTGAACACTTTCCTTATGCACACATGTTTGGCAGGTCACAATGTCACAATCTAGAAGATAAACCGTGAACTCGGCGAAGGTCTGTGAATAAGAGAGTTGCCTAAAAATCAGGGACAAAACCACAATTGCCTACAAGTCCGTTATAAGCGATTTCCCAGAGTATTTTCTTTGGGAAAGGGTGTTCATTTTTATCCCTCTGCATGCCCTAGAAGTTTGTAACAATTATTCTGAGACAACCTGTAATCAAAGAATTGTGGAGTGAATTGATCAGTGATTACAGGCGCGTCAACTGCTGACGTAATTAGTCCCGTAAGTGTAGAGCATGATGTGATGGTGATCTTCCCCGCTGAATGGCGAGATCCGGCGCTGACCTACGCCGGCTTACGGGGTTTTCCCCAGCCAGGTCTTTCCCATCAGCTTGGCACCGCCCCAGCCGGAACAAGCTCTAAGCTCCCAACACCGGCCTCCCGAGATTATAGTAGTAGTAGTAGTAGTAGTATTAGTAGTAGTAGTAGTAGTAGTAGTAGTAGTAGTAGTAGTAGTAGTAGTAGTAGAAGTAGTAGAAGTAGTAGAAGTAGTAGAAGTAGTAGAAGTAGTAGAAGTAGTAGTAGTAGTAGTAGTAGTAGTAGTAGTAGTAATAGTAGTAGTAGTAATAGTAGTAGTAGTAATAGTAGTAGTAGTAGAAGTAGTAGAAGTAGTAGAAATAGTAGAAGTAGTAGAAGTAGTAGAAGTAGTAGAAGTAGTAGAAATAGTAGAAATAGTAGAAGTAGTAGAAGTAGTAGAAGTAGTAGAAGTAGTAGAAGTAGTAGTAGTAGTAGTAGTAGTAGTAGTAGTAGTAGTAATAGTAGTAGTAGTAGTAGTAGTAGTAGTAGTAGTAGTAGTAGTAGTAGTAGTAGTAGTAGTAGTAGTAGTAGTAGTAGTAGTAGTAGTAGTATAGTGCATGTGAGTGAACGTGAGTGTTTGTGAAGTGAAGATGTACTGATGTAATATTAACATTAAAAAAATATATTTTTGTATGTTATCATGTTCTGAACCATGAGAGAACTTTCATTTTCATTTTTCTCAAAACTTTTTAGAACATTTTTCTTGAAACTTAGTAGCGAGTCGCATAGTCTCCGCAACGCTGTGTGGTAGCGGCGCCACTCACCGATGCGGTTGTGCCTGAGCGACAGCGCGCGCAGCGCCCGGGGGCCGTTGAGCGAAGCAGCGGGCACGGCTTCCAGGCGGTTGCGGTCCAGCCGCAGCTCCTGCAACGAGCAAACACTGCGTCAACAGATGCACTCTGTTTACGTACACACACGCCTACGTAACACACGAACACACGTTGACTCCTATTCTCCTGTGGCCGCAGGATAAGTCTGTTTTGTACAGTAAGAGTGATCCGCATATGGATCGTCTGTTGGAGTGGAAGCAAAAATAAACTATTTAAAGCTATTATTAATTATTACTATTATTTAAAGCTAAAAATGTCACAAGTAGAAACGTTTTATCAAACCGTGTTAATTTCTGTAATAAAATTGGGTATTATAGTTCAACTAATGAATAGACTGAGAATGACGGTGCTGTATACTGAGTTTCGTAACTTACAGAACAAGTTCATATAGTTTTTGGTTGTAAAAGAGTCGTAAACATTTCAATTTTTTGAAGATTATTTCAATATCAAAATAGTATATTTCTACCATTAAACCAACAGTTGTCAGAATATACCTTATGGAGACTTTTTTTGAGCTAGACGTACTACAGAAAGTGAAATAAGATCCAGCACCTGTGTGAAGAGATGTAGAAAGTAAAAGACGACCAGCATTAAAAATGCATGGTGAAGTGCATGTATCGTGCAGACAGCTATTATTTTTTACAGATTTCTATTTAATGCTATGAATTTGAAAATCTTTGACGTGGAGGACTTTATCGCCCTCGTACAACCAAACATTGTTTTCAAATTGCTGTAACTTTGTGATAACTCAAATCTTCGCCGTTGAAACCGGGGATTGACGTCGTCCCTTATTCAGGCAGTCGTGAGTCAGCGACAGCACCGTGCGTGCGGCGGCCGCGGTTCCGACGTGGAAGAGGAGCGCCAGAGAGCAGGCTGGCGCGCGCAGCCCGCCCTCCTCTCGGTCTCCTCTCGGTCTCCGCTGGAGCCGCCCGTCAAGATAACTGTACCGTCGCCTCCGCGATTCACTTCCCCGTCGGCGAGACTTTGCGATCGGCGGCGCGACAGCTGGCAGTTACGGTGCCGATGGACACGACCGTGGTGTTGATTTGTGGGAGAGAACGCCAGAACACGTCGGAGAGCAGTAGAAGTAACAGAATAGTAATGCAAATAGTGAGAATGATGAGGAATTGATGATAATTGCTTAGATGCTAGTAATAAATGGAGAATCAGGAAGTGTAATGTTGAAATTAGATGAAAAGAACGAAGATGCAAATGGTGACAGCTGCAAAAGGAAAATTATGATGCTCTAGGTGTCAACACTAATAGATTTTTAATACGTTTTCGGTGTTACCAACCAAGGCGATTGCATTTTAGTGGTGGTTAACATTTGTCAACTTTCCTTTGTATTCCTTTGTGTTCATAAAATAGAAATAAATATCCACCAGAAAAATTGCTATAATATAAAAATATATACTGGTATAAAAAATATCCATCAAACAACTGAATCTGCATTACAAGCCGCCCATAAACTATATTTATTTACTCCACACATTGACAATGATAAAATGAAGACTTAAATTAGAAAATATAGCATTTAGTAAGAAAATACCAATTGAAACGCTCAGACATTATAAAAATTAATATGCTAATTGTATAAATAACTTAAACGAAAATAGTTCTTGAAAAAGTTAAACTTTCGATATGTAAATATTTTGTAGTTGGTGTGCAAACTTAGACTCTATATTTTTTTTATTTTGTTCTCATACAAGTTGTGCAGAATATAATCATTAGCGTACACAATGTTATTATCATATTCCTTATTCACTTCATTCAGTACTACTTATTTATAGTGTTTGAGATTAGATTCATAAGAGCAATATAAAGGAACAAATTCATCATGCTTCTTTGCCTTATTCACAGGGCGGATGGTTAACTAGCGGGCATTCTGATTTATGAAATATAATGATGGCTGTCAACCTACTCTTTATACTTTCTTGTAAACTGCTTACGCGGTATAGGGAAGTTATTTAATGCTGCCAGAAAATAGCGAATTTGCGGCAGAAAAACAGCCAGTTGCTAAATTTTAAAATCTTCCCCTAATACCTGGTGTAGCGTGAGTTCGTGTTTTATGGGTCCTTGAACCAGGAAAATAGATTGACGGCAAAACGCCTGTCTATCCGTCCGTCTGTCTGTGAACAACGCTAGCGGCTAAACCGTTCAGTCGATTTTATCCAAAATTGATATTCCCCAATAGATCTGGTTGATGTCACGGTCCCTTTAATTAGATTGCTTAATAGACGTTCAAAAGAATGGTTCAGGTCTTATTTTCGTTAAAATCCCAGATTTTTTGAAAATGGTAAACTACGTCTTCCTACAACTAAAATATTAAAGATAGTTCTTTTTCCGTAATCTGAATAAACAGGATAGCTCAATGTTTTTTTTTATAAACAGTGATTCAAAGAAGTGTTTATTTTATTAATATAACGCCAAAAAGCAGTCAACTCAGTGAAAAAGCAGTGATAAAGGTGAGGAAGGATTATATTTGCTGCGAATTCTCTACCCTTTCTCTTTTTGTATATTTCGCACGGTTATTAATAACGTATGTGGAGAGCGTTTTGGCAATTTTGGTAGCAAGAAACATTTGCCCCTGTGCGATAGAAACTATTTGCATGAGAACGAAGCTACAGATTTTATTTGACAACATTACCACGAAGCGTGGTGTGAATGTTGTTTCACGTCTTTAATCTCCCTTCTTGCAAAAACTTTTGCTTCCGAAACGCAATTTAAGAAGCACCGAGACGGGGTGTTGGTGAGTGTTAGGGGTTGCGGTCCCGAGGGGCCGTTGCCTCAGCGGAGGCAGAATTTGCGCCGCGTGCGCTTCCTGGCCGCACGCGAGCAGGTTGCGTCGTCGCGTCGCGTCAGGACGGCGACGATAGGCGGCGGCGGCGGCGGTGGCGGTGGTGGTGGTGGTGGCGGCGGTGGCAGTGGTGGCGGCGGCGGTGGCGGAGGCGGAGGCGGAGGCGGTGGCGGAGGCGGAGGCGGAGGCGGAGGTGGAGGTGGAGGAGGAGGAGGAGGAGGAGGAGGCGGAGGCGGAGGCGGAGGCGGAGGCGGAGGGGGAGGCGGAGGCGGAGGCGGAGGCGGAGGCGGAGGCGGAGGCGGAGGCGGAGGCGGAGGCGGAGGCGGAGGCGGCGGCGGCGGCGGCGGCGGCGGCGGCGGCGGCGGCGGCGGCGGATGCGGAGGCGGAGACGGCCTGGCACGCGACTTGCCTAACCACCGGCACGGCGTCCGCCCGGCTCAAACCAACGCCGCCTGGAATACAGGCGGTGTTGCTCCAGATATTCCAGGTGGCGTTGCTCCAAAAGCTCTGCAGCATCAGCTGTCGGCTCCTCGCCCGGGGCCCACTGCTGACGAGGGAAGGACGCGGCGACGACGACTCATCACGACCATGCTCTTTTCTACATTCCATTTTACTTAAAATTGTTAATAATAAATGTTCGTAATAAAACATGTAGTAGGTTTTATATGCAATCTTCCTCAATCGAAAATGCAAGAATGTGATACAAGTCGATGAAAATCAAATGCTTTATGAGACTTGCACTAACATTGTTGCATATTTATGACTGTTGTTAGTGTGGTTGTTCATCTTGCTGTTGCTGGCTGCTATTAAACTGGCTTTACTACATTTTGCATAATAAGTTACTGTAATTAGTACATAGGTCTATCAACATGGTTTTCAAGTGATTAACCAATACTATTCTAATTCCCTTTCCCGAAAAAATATATTTCTCAATATCCAAATGCATAAAAAGCATTAAATTTAATGTATTTTTACTTTTCCTTCCATCACTGCAGTATAGAGAAAAAAAGTATTAGCATCACCTCAGCAACATAATGTTCAATTTTCGCTTGTACTCGTAAAATCCGTGTTTAAAGTACTATTGGGCTTCCACTCTGCACACGCCTCAAGATATATGTCTATTAGTGTTGTTCCAATCAATGTTAATATCGAAAATCTAATTGAGTCTCTCCAGAAAAAAAATTCAAAAATTAACGTTTTGGGGATATGATACATAAAGTCCCTGTGACATTTTCACAATTTTCTGGAAAGTGTCTGCAACCTTTTTCTTTACATATTTTACTCGACTGTAAAAGTGCATTATAAAAAGTTGCATATTTCCTATTTTCATAAAAACGTCTGAAATTCTGAAAATTACAAACGTTGAACTTCATTTTCGAACCTTCTTTCAATATTACAGAGATTGTTTACTCACTGTCTTAAAAGTTTTGTCTTTGAGAAGGAGGAAAAGTTTCTGTACGCCGCACATTCCAGCCTCAACAGATTTCCATGAAGCAATGGTCTATGAAAGTAAATTCTATGAACAATGAATGATGTTATACAGCGTGTCGCAGGGATCTGCGGTGTGTGGCCTAGCGGACGTCTCGTAATTTCTGTGACTGCATTAATATTTTTATACAAAATGGAGTTGAGATTGCTCTAACGGGAAATCCCTATTTCTGAAGTGCTATTTTTTTACCATCTGCTTAATCTTCATGCTCGTCATCCTCCTTTTCACTTGATATTGTCTTTTACCACCCATATCGCCGTCGTACCATCCACGGTGAAAAGTAATAAGTAAATAAGTCTTATAGTACGTCATCTCCGCCGTAATCAGACTTCAAATTTGCAGATACGATGAGAAACAAAGATGCAGTTCTTAGCACTTCCGTTGCCGAGCAATTTGAGGCGAAAATTACTCAGGAGAAACGAACCGTTAGTTTGGAGTTCACGCAATTCGATATAAAAAGCGACTTGCACTTCTTCACGCGCAATTCGAAAGCCGTTTCGCGAGCACGAATGGGTCCATTTACCGTTTTCCGTTCAGCGTAGAAAGCAAAACACTCTTATATGAAATCGTTCTGTACAAACAACGAACAATACAACAAATGTAATTTGCAAGAGTGATGGCGTATATTTCTGAGGGACCATGTTTTGTTTTTTTTTCAGCTGGAAGAAAACCCAACTGTTTTCGACTGCTGAATCATCATATAATTATTTGATCTTTGCCGAACAATTCATGAATGAAATTTTTGATAGCTAATTACCATTCTCCTAGAGAATTTAACCATTTCTTCCTCCACCTGGTAACTGTAGAAGAATGGACATTGGTAAACTATGAGTGTCATATAACTTTACAATTTTTAAGCTAGAATGCAAATCCAAATCATGCATATTTGTCCATTTCAGTTTGTGTGACAGTTGGTTTAGCACTAAAGAAGAAGGTATGGTCTATACAAAGCAAATGTGCAGTTGAGAGAATATTATCATGTTTCATTTTCAAAACATTTCTGTCACAGTTTCATAGCCTTTACAATAATGGCTTTTATAAAGTAAGTTTCATATTTTGATACGTTAGTCCAATACAAATAGTTGCGAATGAGGAAGAAATTTTATCCGATAGTGATAGAGTTTATTTCCTTGGGCTTCATGTTTCGCATATACGCCATCTAAAAATTTCAAACAAATTGGACAATTCATTTATGTCTAATTAGCAATTTTTGCATTGAAAATGTTGAAAATGTACTTATTGCATTCAACCAAATACAAGTGTTTTTTGTGGTTCCTCCCAACTTCTCAATCACCAACGTTTATTAAAATACTTTATGTTATAATGAAATCATAAATAAATAATTGGCAGGCAATCAACTCCGGGCAAAAGAAGCGCGAAGAAAATTACTCGGATCTCCTACAAAGCTTTAATATCGTAATAACTCGCCCGCCCGCATACGCAAAACACTTTTTTTTATCAAGCGAAGACAACTTGCTAGTTGTTGCGTGACGTTCTGCAATTTAAATTCACCGCCACATATCGCGCAAACCTCCCTCATCCGGGCAGTTACGTCCGTCCTCCTCAGGAAAGCTACTTTCGCCGCTTAGCATACAATCCTTCATGCGGCCCGAGCGGAGAAGAGCTGGGAGGGCAGGAATAGGCGCGCGGAAAGAGTAAACAGGAAGCGGGGCGGCCGCCCCGCGGCGAAACGAGAACCAGGTCGCCCGCGAGGAAACAATACGCAGCGCCTGAGCGGCGGAAGGCGGAACCTTGCGGATGGCGGTGACATGGCCCCCTGCCGGATCGTCAGGCCGCTTTGTAAAGGCGGGCAATTGTTGCAGCGAAATCCTTTCATCGTGCGACGTTGCGTCATTCGGAGTACGTAAATTCTTCACTGCAGTACGTTAGGTCGCGTAATGAATAGAGATCGGGACGATTTATTGCTTCAAAAATATTTGTATACTTCGTGCGGTAATGAGTTTTTAAATGTCCTATTGACTTCTTGAGTGAAAAGAGTAGATAAACGCCTATTGCACAATACCACACATAAAATTTCAATGAAGATACACACAACAGGCCAATTCTTTACAGTTTCATAATAAATTTAGTCAATTTGATTGGCTTCGCTCGCACAACTGGCAGTAAAACAAAACTACTCGTACTTAATGCAATGAAGTGGAAAACCCGCCTCACACATTTTACCTTTATTGTCAACATTCCAATTGGCTCTTTTTTTCCATATCACAAACGTTTCTCCTCATTCCAAAATAACTTCACGTTCAAAGCTTCAACTATCACACTACACCAAATAATGTTACAATACATACGAATAGTGCAATGAAAATATGAACACACCTTACACAAAAAACACATCTACGAACCCTCGCTTAACAATCAATAATGGTGATTTCCAGAGCAAACTACACGTATATTTCAACATCCTGAGGATCTGTGTAAAATAATATTCAAAAGTTATGACTTTAATTTTATAGATAATGGCTTGCGGAATTGTTTAATACGTTTAAAGGGCTTCAAATCCGAGTTATGCGCGACCGATCTGTCTGGAAACAGATGCACCGTGGATTTTTAATTGGCACGACAACGCCAAGCCCGCGCAGTTTAACTTTTCCAAATTTTGATTTTCGATTTCTCACAAAAAATAAGCTCTAAAGTACAAATACTTCCTACTGTCTACATACTTTTCAAAATATTATGAATGCTTTTTGTAAGCTATTCAGTAAGCTTTTTGTAAGCTACACTGTTACGCATACACAAAAAATCGTGTAATTTTACGTAATAGTGAATACGATTAGCATACGTGATTTTTCAATATTTATTTTAAAATACTTTGTTGAGTAACACGCATGTGTAAAGTGTCAATTTTTGCGGCATTAATTACTACGTACGTCAATATTTATTGTACAGCTCTTCAAGGATCTTCCTGGATCAATGGTCAAGGGCATACGACCTTCTCCTACTAATGCAGTAAAGATGGCCGAGCTTCTAATATTTAATTACACATTCCCTGATATTTACTTGCATTGGAGAAAACAAATTAAAAACTAGGGCCCTATTATTTAACAATTGGTAAAAATGTGATGCGCTCTTTATCCAAAGTGGTATTTAAAAAGCTATTTTCTAGTATCTCATTTACGACGTAAGTATACTAAGATTGACTTTGACGTAAGGAATTTAAACGCTTTATTTGCTTTTTAAAAATATGAATTTTTCCGCCAGTGATCCGCATTTTTACGGATCCTGTTAATACTGTGCCGTTATCTACAAGTGTTGATATTTTCGCGAAAAAGAAAACAAAAGATCATTGAGGAAAAGTTTGAACAATATCATAACAGTAGATTGCGGTAGCGTGCAAGTCGACCGTAACCTGATGATATTTGTGTCACAGCGAATTGTGGAGTTCGCTCACGTGAAGCGGACACAAGACAGCAAGAGCTGCAGCGAACAAGTGCGCGTCGGCCAGCGAGGTGCGTTCCGCCCTCTCAGGATGGAGGGGGGGGCGAAGGGGAGCGAGGGAGGAGAGGTGCTCAAATGGCGATGGGCAGGAATGCGGTGAGGCACCGAAAAAGGCAGCAGGGTTTTTTTCTTGCCATGCCACTGATACAGGGAGAGGGCAAATAATATCGAAATTCACTACATTGTAAAAAGAAAGATATTAAACTAAGATCAAGCCCGAGAAACTCCATTAATACAATGTAGGTAAAAGAATTATACGAACAGCATCACGATTCGATATTATGGGTATTTACTAAAATATCCTCTGACGCGCGAATGTTTTCATTCCCTTATGTAATTAAATTACATAATTCCCACAACCTTATTTTACATTTTTTTCACGGCTGGTATTAAACTAAAAGCAAAACAAAGAAAATGTTTTAGTTTCATCCACGAAACGGTTGAGGCATGTAATAAGATAGTATTTTAGGGAATAGAATTCATTAGAACCAAACATCTTATGTTTCAATTTTTGCAGTACTGGTTATCCGAAAGCTTAAGATTTTACACAACGCAATAATCAACAAAGTGACACAATATGACCCTTTTTTTTGTATTCCAGCATTATAAAAGAACCTTTTCTGTTGCAAGAAATCGTTCATAATTGGGCATTTTACGGCGCAAAGGATGACGTTTTAGATTTTAATGGCACGAATGATTGCGTCATCATACATTCAGCCAATCGTAGAGAGAGAATCGGGGGGAGGTAGAGCTAACCGGAACAGCCGACCACCGTGCACTCGCACGATGTCAAATACCGGAGTCGTCACAGGGAAGTTGTTTCGCAAAATTAAGTTTGATTCTCTTATAAACGTATAATGCTGATATACCAAAAATATAGTATGCAAACTCGTTTATAATGTTGCTTTAATACATTCGTACAAATTTGAAAACTCGCTCCTAAAGTCGCTCGTTTTCAAAACATGTACTCATGCAATAAAGCTTAACATTGTAAACTAATTGCATAAACTACTATTATTCACCTCTAAAACTGAAAGAGTTAGCAAGGAGAGAATAGTGACGAGCGACGGGAAATCCAGGAGTGAATAAAGAAATAACAACGGAGCGAGAAGAAGCTGATGAAAATGGCGGTCGCTGGTGGAGGTCGCAACGGGCTCCGCATAACGACGGAGGAGGTGCCGGAGGCGGTGAATGATGCGACGGCAAAGCCAGTGCCAGTGCCAGTGCCAGTGACAGTGACGGCGTCCCGTCGCGGGGCAGCGGCGTCGCCGGTGGCGGTGGGCAGGGCGAGGTGGGCGGGCGCGGCGGCGGCGGCGGCGGCGGCCGGGCCGACCTGTCCCGTTAGCGCACTCGCGCCCGAGCACCGCACCAGATCCACCTCGCCTGCCGCATTCCAGGGGCGCCCGCCTCCCGCCGCCCCGGCCCCTCGCCACGGCGCAGCTCAAAGGCGCCGATCGCACGCAGCCGCGCCCGCGCCCGTTCCGCTGCGCCCCGGCACCACCGCCCCTCGGGGCTTCGTTTGGGGCAGTGCCAGCCATTTCCTTTTTTTACTTTGTCCTCTGCACGGTAACCCTCGGGAGACGGGAATTTATTTTCTATTGCTTGATACATTAAACTGCTGCCTGCGGCTCAGCAGCTAAAGAAGGGGATTTGTCTTAATAGCTAAGTTTAATATTATAATTCTAAAGTTAAATTACCTGCACTTTGGCATGCCTAACTTACAGTAAGACGAGATCTTAACAAAATACAGGAGAAATTGTTACTTTTGGAAAGGTGAGATTTTTTGCCAGCCTTCCGGCATCGCCAATTGCAGGATTACAGCCCACGAAATATACGAGGGGCCACTTCCAAATGTGTTTCTCTTGACGGATGGTGTCATTCAGTCACGAGAGAACGTAAATGACGCAATCTTTGAACATCATAAAACAGAATCGACATTTTCATGTCAAAAAAACATACATTAACATGCATTTTCTAACTTAACGAGCAATATTTCAATATGAAAGAAACTTGTGATTCATGCGCTCGTACAACAAAAATTATCTTGTTGTCTTATATTATTTAATTCACATTACTATTACCCTAAAATTTCCTTTAGAAATATTGTAATTTTCCAAACCACAATTTCACGCATTTCTTCTTCCACCTTTTCTTATCGTAGTGTTTACGAAGCTAAGAGTAATAGTTCAACGATTTAATATTTATGAATTATTAAAATGGTTTTTATTTTAACATGTTCATTCGTGTCTTTTGATTATTCAGTCTCATAAAAACGTACACATGAGCAGAAGAGACTAATCTAAAAATTTAGTGTTAAAATAGAAAAATTATAATTTTAATGTCTCGCGTTTTTGCTGTTAAAAACTGGTGTACAAAGAAATAACCTTGGGTCCGTAAAGAAAGGTTAATGTGTGTCGATGATGGAAAAATAAACATGAATCAGTTCTTAGTAATTCTTTAAAACGTTTCCTTTATTCGTTTCTTCAAATATTTACCCCGCTAATACTACTTTCCTTTGAAAAAAAATATGTTTCTTGAATAAAACCTCGCAAATATTTCTATCGCAATCGCGAGAAACTCAGTGAAGTGTAGCGTGCTGGCATCGCAATGAAAAGGTTACGTGGGAAATGATCAATCTCTCACGGTTGAGGATCCAATTAGCGTGCAAGAAGTATGCACTTGAACGACATTTAATGAGAAGCAAACCTAGAAACTACAATACGCAATAATTCCTCGCATTTGTGTCCTAGATTCGTTTTCCCACTATTACACATTTTTCCGACAATATCCTTATCATCAGAACTGGGTAAGCAGTGGCTTGGCGATTTGATCTCGGCTTCAACGCTAAAACACGCCCTGCGGTTGTATTATAACAACCTGTTCTCATAAGAATACGTTAGAGCCTAATCATGCATGCACGGAGTGTGCATTTCATAATACCTAAGAGTAAGCAGTAATTTATATGTTAAGGTGGCGCTGCGCGGCGGAGCCGTCAACGTGCTTTGGCGAACTCGGCGTACGCGAGGTCATGCGAGAAGGTGAGACTTACTCCGCTCGGTGCTTCTGAAGCTTTTCCATCCGTCACGCCTTATTATGACGCAAGCGTTTCCGGAATACCCGTTAATAAGAAAGTGAACGAAACTGAACGGTCGAAATTCGAGCAGCCAAAAGAATTTAAAGAAGGCGTGCTGCTTTTTATTAGTGCTCCTTTTGCCGTTTATCATCAAGCTGCCTTAACATTCGGGTGGGGAACTTTCAAAAACGTACTAAAGTAGATCAGAAGTAAGATAAATAAGATTTTCATCTTGGGATTAATAATTCATTACGTTTCTCGAGTAACTTTCCCCTCATTCTTGATAACTTTAAAAACTTTCCAATACCTCAAAAAAATAAAAAATGAAAAATAGCTTTTAAATATTTTCTTTAAAATGTGAGACGCATCTACAATTTATTGTCGTTATCAGGGGCTCTCAAAATGTGAATTTTTGTAAAAAAAAAACCTGATATATTATTTTACAGCCCATATAACATTATGTATGCTACGTGGACGAGAATAATCATTTCATGGGAACCGGGAAAGTGGTAGCAAAGGGCAATTTACTGCTCCAATGTGTCACAAGGATCTACCAATGGAAATAATAAATATTTCTGAAGTTGTGTTATATGATTCAGTGCGACACATACTACTTTGCTAGTATTCACATGCCTTCAGAAGGATCTTGCGGGTTTTACTCACAATTTCAATGTACGCTCCTGACCTACCAAAAAAACTTGTACCAACGTACGGAAAAAAAAGGGTCACCGGGGATGAGTGCGGCGTCGGGGCGATCGTCTTCCAAACTGTGTTCCTCCGCGGGGCCGCGTGAGCCGGCCATTAGGGCCTCCCGACACGGCCGCCGCTCTTGCCCCGTCCGGGCGGCCGGCCCCGCACGCGCGTTTTATGGCACGGCCGGGCGCGGGGCGACGCTCGGCGCCTCGTCACGCGCGGCGCGGCACGGCACAGGAGAGGCGCTCTGCGCGTGGCGAAGCGTGCGGGGGGGAGGGGGGGGCAACGGTGACACCATGGAGCTGGGAACGCCGGCTAAGAAGGTCGCTGTTTTTACCGGCGGCGCCGAACGCATCCTGCGTGCCGCTGCGGATTGTGACGTCACGACGTCGAGGGAAACGCGTGACCTTCGCGGCTGGAGCGGAAACGGCCTTTCTTCCAAGTGTTTTCGGAGAACGGGAAAACTGTTTGGAACAGGCGATTTTCCCGCTGGGTTGATGCGTGCGCGGAGCGGATGGCGCTGTGTAATAACGAATATTACAATAATGACAGACGTAATATGAATGGTTTTGTTTATAATACTCTCACGCAGAGGCTAGGGATATTTATGCCAGGCCGCTGTGTAATCCATTTCATTTTACTGTTATGTTAATGTAGTGAGAACAAGATTATAACTTGGGTATCTTCAATTTAATTACGGAGCTGATTTGTTCTACAAGCTGTTAACAAGATTAGACCTCTGCATTTCATAGTCTTCCCTTAGTCCACAGAAAGTAATATCGTATTTGTTCGAGCTCGCATTCATGTAGAGTAGTTATAATGTTCAAATTAGTGAGCAACCGATTGGGATTTCATATTGCAAACTTTTATTCTCTATCAAGATGAATCTTCAAAACGGTATTCAAAGAAAATACGCTACTAGAACGACTATTCATGAAGAACAAAACTATTTCTAGGGCGAAGGTAAATGCGTTAAGAAAGATATACTGCCTTTTATTGAGGAAACAAAACACAGACGTACATATGAGAGATATGAAAAGAGAAAGAGTTCAAATTAGGAAAATGAAATAAAATAATAAATTTTATTCTTTTCTTTGTTCATGTTTCAGATTCCTTGTTTATAAAGAAGCAAATCATCATGAAACGAAAGTCGACAAACAAAGTTGGTGGTTTAAATCTCCGATTAATGGCAGTGTCATTATCGAGAGGACAGTGGCCATTTCACCGTTTACGTATGCTAATGAGACCTACTTCAGTAAGTGCTAAATGGCTTCAAAGTATGACACAAGTCATATTCCTGGGATTTCAGATATCGTATGTTCACATGAAAAGTGACACAACTCAAGAATCATTTTTGAGTAAAGGGAAAATATGTTTAACAAATAATAGCCTATATTTTTACAAGTAACAAATTTATATACCTCACAAGTCCGCCGGTAAAGGAAACCCTATTTTTAACTTCAAAATAAACAGCTC
Organism: Gryllus longicercus; assembly: GCA_038098605.1. Lineage (NCBI taxonomy): Eukaryota > Metazoa > Arthropoda > Insecta > Orthoptera > Gryllidae > Gryllus > Gryllus longicercus. Next base: position 125,961 of record JAZDUA010000791.1, on the reverse strand, counting down.
CGCTCAAGATAAAAATGATCGTATACAAAATGACACATTTGTATATATGTCGCTTTCCTTGAGCATCATTAAAATATTTAATTAAATTTGACTTGTTTCTCTTACCTTTACTTACTTGTTTTTCGTACTCTTTTATTTTCAGAAATACAAATTTTTGCGCCTTTAATTACTTAGTAATCAAGGTAGTTAATAAGATATTATACGTTATAATTATTGTAGTTTCTTACTTACATACTTGATTGTTTATTAAAAATTTTAGAAAGTTAGCGACGCGAAGAAAAACTACAGAGACATTTATTTTTTCGCAATTATTTTGTCAACCTGAGTTTAATTGTTTTCAAGGCATTGAGTTTAATTGTTTTCATTGTTTTCTGAGGCAATTATTACATGTCTAATGTAATTTTAATGTTTAATCTATGAAGTTATATTTCTCCAGAGATTTTAAGAGCAGAAAAAAACATGTTTAAGCCAATAATGGTGAACCATTCATTAGGTCTCCGAAAAATGTTGTTAAGTTCTTTACATGTGAGAACATCCATAACTGTGATTCTGTCTGCCTCTTCGTAAAGGAAGCATTTCAAGACACAACATTTCTTGTGGCGAATGCGCTCAGGGAAGAGGAGGCCCAACGGGTCAGGTAGTGCCGCGCACACCCCTCGGCCCCGCCGCCCCTCGGGGTCCAGTTAGCCGAAATCGCGGCGCCAGGTTTTGTGCCCGCCCGCCGCGCTCCCACGTGTGGGAGCAATTTGGTGGGAGAGGCCGCGAGGCTCTGTTGCTGACAAACGATGCGACGCGGCGCGGCGTGGCGTGGCGTGGCGTGGCGTGGCGTGGCGTGGCGTGGCGTGGCGCGGCGTGGCGCGGCGCGGTGTGACGCGCGGTGTGGCGCGCGGTGTGGCGCGCGGTGTGGCGTGGCGTGGCGTGGCGCAGCGTGGCGTGGCGCGGCGTGGCGCGGCGTGGCGTGGCGCGGCGTGGCGTGGCGTGGCGCGGCGTGGCGCGGCGTGGCGCGGCGTGGCGCGGCGCGGCGCGGCGCGGTGTGACGCGCGGTGTGGCGCGCGGTGTGGCGCGCGGTGTGGCGCGCGGTGTGGCGTGGCGTGGCGTGGCGTGGCGCGGCGTGGCGTGGCGCGGCGTGGCGTGGCGCGGCGTGGCGTGGCGTGGCGCGGCGTGGCGTGTCGTAGTGTGGCGTGGCGGCGTTCGCTCAATCCCCGACTAGAGCTTTGTGTTGGGCATAAACATGCGAACGATGCGACGCGGCGCGGCGTGGCGTGGCGTGGCGTGGCGTGGCGTGGCGTGGCGTAGCGTGGCGTGGCGCGGCATGGCGGCGTTCGCTCAATCCCCGACTAGAGCTTTGTGTTGGGCATAACGGACGGAGCTGGGCGGAGGTTTTGTGCCCTGAGCGGTCATCGTGGGAGACGAAATGTGAAAAGCAGGTGTGCCAAATGGTGAGAGAACTCTATTGAGAGAACAGGGACTTCCGTTCGGCTAAAGAAATCTCCGTGCTTCTTGGAATCAGAGGGAATAACAGAGCCGGGTTTATATCGCCAATAAAGTTCCGCTCCGGAGTGTCATATGAGGTTGTAATAATTCTTAATAAATAAAATACAATTACTTCCTTTGCTTAACAATACCATCAAACTGTTGGGTTTTACACGTATTTCTTGAAGCTTAATTTCTATTTCTTCACCAAAATTAATCGTTAATGAACGTTTATGTACCGGGTGTAATCTCCATTAAATTGATACCAACTTTTGCAAATTGTATGCCAAAATTGTGTAAGTCAGCATCGCTAGATTTACTCATTTATATTTTTCTATCATTTAAGAGAAATTATTTAAGGCAAAACTACAGTAACAAGAAAAATATTACTGATTCACATTAGATTAATGCTTGCGGTATAACACATAATAAATTGTGACATGAAGGGGGGGGAGTTTAATTGAGTAGCAATCGCCGGAAAGGGAGAAAAAGTTTCGATGACTGGTACAAAAGATTAAGAAACAAAGAAGTTCTTGGACGACCATTTGCTATGTTCCTCGAAATCATTCCTGCCCTCGCTGACTTGGGAACACTTTCGCGCCCTCTGCGCTAATGTCGGGCGCCACCTTTTACAGAGGAAGCGCGAGTGGACTCGTTATTTTATTGCGCGATGCTCGGCAGGCGAGCGTCGCCGTTCGACCCCCTTCCGGCCCCGAGGTCCCGCGTCCCACGCCCGCTCCCGCCCCCGCCGGAAGCAATTGCCGGAAGGACAGCAGCGCTGCCCACGCTCTCGCCGCCCCCGAAGCCCACTTGCTGCGCCGTCTAGACGAATCTCAGATCTATCCCACGATTAATGTTTATCGACATTTGGGTGCGTCAGGAGAGGGGGCACTGTTAACCAATTTTGAAACTGAATATGATATTGCTACAAAACGAACTTGTTACACGATACCTGCTTAGTAACGTTGCATTAAAATTGAAACAGTAAATGAAATTATGTTAATCACAGAAACCACATTAAAAATGCCCCAGTTGTATTTAATGGTGTTGATAAAGATTAGAAGATCAAAATATTAAATATATTGTTGATAGTAATGTTTATTCGTAGTATTACAGAATATTCTTCTCAATCCATGGAAAAAACATGTGCATATTATTAGATAAATATGACAAGCATGAGCACGATAATACATCCATTGCACCTTTCTGGCAAAATATTTTAATTGTAGAAAAAATCGCAAAACATTGGTTAGCAAAACTTGCGAAACCTCCTAATGATGGTTCTGTGAAAAATTTGCGGAGCTATTCAAAGTTGCAGTTCCTGCGAATTCTCCTGGTTCCGCAAATATGTACGTAGTAACGATAGAGTACTTTCGGGATGAGGAGTCTCTCGGCGTTCGCTTGTCCACTTTCAGTCTGTCACAGCTTTATGGTTTATGGTTGCGGCGTTCGAACTCCAATTAAAGAGTTGTGGAATTTTTTTCCTGAAAATGTTTTCGGAACTTATTCGTATCCTGGGCGTTCCACCTGCTTTATTGATATCTCTTTCTATTATTTCTCCCTTGTCGGTATCTTTGATACAAAACCGTTTAACTATTTTACCGTCCCTTTCCCATCCTAGAGTAAGAAAAACTGACTCAATGCCAAAAAGATTTATTTTTCGGTGATACGGGCGATAATGTGCTATAATCGCAGAGTTAATCAGTCAGGTAAAGCGCAACAATAATGTATCCCACTGCACTGAACGAATGTTTCTAGCAATATCTAATATTTCAAATTTGAGTTTTTTTTACAGTAAAGGGGTGCTTATTCAAAAAATAGACGATTCAGAACAAACTCCTACAAACATGGTCGGTGGAGGTACGGATTGAGAGGATATAGGTGTGTATACTCAGGTAACTACTAAAAGATTGAACAGCCTAACGGTAGAAAAACCAATTTATGTGAAAAGCTCTCCAAGCAATCGCCCTCAGCCTGTTCCGCGTGACAGCACAGCGATATGGCTGTCGCCATCGAAGTTCCTCGAGTCGCAACCTCTCGGCCCCCCTCCTCCTCCTCCTCCCCCCTCCCCCCTCCCCCCACCCCTACCCCTCCCCTCCTCCCCCTCCCCACCCGAAGCCCCGCCGCCACCCGATCTCCTATCATTACGGATCCCGTTCCCGAGCCCCTTGCGACCCCCGCGTCCGCTACCCTCGATTCCTCCGAAGCGGCGGGCGGAGCGCGCCTATCGATTCCGCGTCCCTTTGTTCTGTCGTCGGCGCAGTGGGCGTCGTCGGGGCCTCCTCCGGCAGAGGCGCGGAGCGGTCCACCGCAGGCAGCCCCGTGCCACTTCCCGGCGACGACGGCGGCGGACGCCAGGTCCCCCGATAGCATCGGGCGGTGGGAACGCGCGGCTCTCCCTGCCCTCGCCGCGCCCCTCCGCCCCCTCCCGCCACAACCTCCGCGAAAGCTCACATTCCATTCCTTTTACCACGCATGATCTATATTAATGCAATAAACCACCTAATTACACGATACATTCTTTAAACTGGAGTTACATTAAAGTTGGAAAATTATTTAAATTTTGTATCTATCTTTATCATTAATATTTTGGGATGTATGGTACTATACATGACTGGTTCCATAATAACTAATCTGACAGAGTTCAGTATTTAAAACATTTTTTATCACATCATCTAATAATATATTTCTGGATGCACCGCAAGGCTCCCATTTAAGTCCCCTTTTATTCATAATATTCGACACTGGATTAGTTAAGGAAAATATAGAATATTTATTTTTTCCTGATAATATTTTATTTTTGATAATAAAAACCTTTATTCAATTTACAAGATGTACAAAACTGACGATCAATACTTTTCAAACGGTGCACTGATAATGATTTAAAAATTTATCAAAGTATGCATACGTAACCTTATGTTTGAAAAATAGTTTCAAAAGTGTGTATTTTGTTGATATTAAAGTTCTGAAAGTTAGTTATATAAAACATGTTGGAGCAGTATTAGATAATAAACTGATGGTTACAAATCATTTTGTCAAAATTTTGAATAAGCCAATCCAATAAATTGATTTTTATAAAACGGTCCTGTCAAACGATGAGATTGATAATTTTAAAAGCTCTATATATCTGTTTAGTTACTTGTTTAGATCAACATTAATGTCCGCTTCAATTATATTTTTTTGTGTTGGTAAGTCGCATTGAACTGTTCGTCATTAATTTTTCAAGATGGCTTCAGCGAGTTTGAAACTTTCAGGTTCATTTATTTAACACATTTACGAAACAATCATAACATATTTGATCGAAATATTTTCCTTAAAATCAAAAGTATGAATCCGAAAAATTAAAATAAATCTCTTACATGAACAGTTTATTTGAAGCATTGTTAAATCATTTTTGCCATTAACATTTATTTTGTCTATACTACCCCTCTTGCTGAGAGAATATCACATTTCTTTTGTGATGTCACCATTCCTTTTCCTGACTCTTATCATATCCTCTCCTTCCCAGACATTTTGTCTGTTATCTCCGTTAAAGACGTGAATCCAGCGCCTACGTTCTCTCCATTACTCGACACCTGTGCCATCATTCTGTCTCTCTTTCCACATTCACGTTCGTTCCCTCTAGGTTCCCTCATACCTCCATTGTTCCGAGACCTCAACTGTCCCGTCGACGTGTTCCCCCCCCTCTGCCAGTTAAACGCCGCTAGGGTCACTCCTTGACCGCGCCCACCCGCTCCCTCGCGAGCCGTTAGGCGCTTCGCATCAATTCCCGCGCGGACAATGGCGAATAAATCTCGCGCCGAGACGAGACAAGACGAGACGAGGCGCGTTTTCCTTCAAAACCTCTAAACGACGAAGGTCCGTTCCGCACGCGCACGCACCGCCACGCACCAGCACGCCTCAGCCGCGGCCTTAACCAGCTGAGTGGCTGCGTATGGGAGTTTCGCCTCCCACGGTGCGTTTCTCCCAGCAGCAGGTTGCGAGGGGGGCGTTTATCTCTCCGCCCGGTGCAGCGCTTCCGGCCTCGCATGCACGCGACGCGTCGCCGCCGCGCCTTTAGCCCTGTTTCCATGCGCGCCGGAAGCGATTTGCCTACATGCTGGGAACGAGGAGTACGCGAACAGAGAAGCCAAGAGATGAAGATCAGTCGAATCACGGCCACAAACGCTCTTCGCCAGCGCACAGAGCTTGATAAGTCCTCGTCGAGGTGTCAATTCAGCCAAAGCTGGTTAGTACATATATTTCTTTCGTTAAATACATAAACTGAAACTTTTTTCTCATGATAACTATATAACAAGGCTCTACGTGTTTGTAAACTCTGATTTAGAATAGATTGTAATGCATCCTCATTCGCAATCACACAACAAAATAATTTATCTTACTAATAATGGATATGGCATCAGTGATGACCTTTGACGTTATTGTAACATACTCATGTCTTGTGGTGATTCAGTACCTCCTATGTTCTACCTTGTTAGAAATGATTAAGGCCCATTCGCAATGCAAACATTAATATAAACATAACGTATAGACGTAAACTTTAACACAAGTGATAGACTGAAGCAGAAGTAACGCATATTCGTATCATTACGGGCAGGCAGGAATCTTATCACAATACGACCACTAACACAATCATCTTAGTATGAATATAATCAAATTATGACTACAAACAATTTTCTCCGCAAGTGAATACGAGATATTAATCATTGTTACTGAATACGTGATATGATAATTGTTAATGGGAAGATATACGCAATCACTATCATAAGTTTTTGAATTATCCACGAAAATTCGTAGATAAATTGCATCAGAATACCTTATTAAATATATCCTCATTTTCGCAAACAAACTCATGAACTCTTCAGAACGTAACCATATTTTTTTGCGGACGGACATCATTTTTGCGCAGAAATGAATATCAGTCAAATAAAAACGAGACAGACGGGAAAACAACTAAGCTGTTTATTATTACAAAAGTAATCATCATAACTATTTATAAATTTATCCCACTGTGAAAAAAGATAGTTAAAGTCTTTCGAGAAAAATGTCTTCAGTTGCCTACGGAACTATGATTGTAGCCAGGCGTGCACCTCTTCGCCCGCAGCAAATCAACGGAAGAGGAAACGATATTCTTAAATGTTATACCGTTCTAGGTGCTGCAGTGATTTGGACATTGTTCATCTGTTCAACGTTTGTTTCTCCGTCAAGCTGTAAGGAACCCTCTACGCACAGATTTTCCGGACTTCAAATGCTCTGCCAAAATGACGTGGGTGGTGACGTAACTAATGCTCAACATGAACCGAATATCATCCATTGTCCCCCGTCGGACACTTCAAATACCTTTCAGAAATTATTTACTTACCGTAGCCATCATCATAGTAAATCAATATCAATCAAGGGTCGATATCAATCGTAGCATTATTTTTTAGGAATATTGGTAAGTAATTGAATTGCAAAAATTAGAAGATAAAAATTATAAAACGCAACGATAAAGAAAGTGGTTCTGTTATAATGGCTCTTGTATGATTAGGTAACTGTTTAAAACAAATATTTTTTTGTGTTTTGTTATTGCTTGTCCATTAACACCCAAGAATCCAGATGGGATTGAAAACACGTTGAAAATCTTCCTCATTTTGCAATGAATTACGAGTATCTTTAATGTTTATAGTGCAAACTGAATATAGCACTTCTCATTTCTTAGTTTTGCAAAGCATGTTTTAGATAACTATTAGTATTATCTATTATATAGATATTGTAATGGCTTAAAGGCCTGCGGTCTAGCCACATAGTATCATGTTATTCAATTTAAAAGTGTAATAATTACCTATTAAATAAATAAAAAAAGGTTATCTCTTATACAATTTTCAGGTATTCAGCAATACCAAAGATTCAGCAGGATAACTATACAGGGTTATATCAGATTCATAATAGAATTTCTTAATGTCTATGCATTTTCCCGATAGTGTATTACAATAGTAGTTTATGCAATTAGTTAATGTTAAGCTTTATTGCATGAGTACATGTTTTAAAAACAAGCGTGTTTAGGAGCGAGTTTTCAAATTTGTACGAATGTAATAAAGCAACATTATAACATGTTGCATACATACATTTTTTTGTATAACAGCATTATACATTTATAAGAGAATCAAACTTAATTTTGCGAAACAACATCCCTGTGACGACTCGAGTATTTGACATCGTGCGAGTGGACGGTGGTCGGCTGTTCCGTTTATCTCTACCTCCCCGCAATTCTCTCGCTACGTTTGGCTGAATGTGTGATGACGCAATCATTCGTGGCATAAAATCTAATACGTCATCATTTGTGCCGTAAAATGCCTGATTATGAACGATTTCTTGCAACAGAAAAGGTTCTTTTATAATGCTGGAATACAAAAAAAAGTGTCCTATTGTGTCACTTTGTTCATTATTGCGTTGCGTAAAATCTTAGCTTTCGGATAACCAGTACTACAAAAATTGAAATAGAAGATATTTGGTTCCAATGAATTCGTTTCCCTAAAATACTATCTTATTACATGTGTCAACCGCAATTAGATTCGTGGATAAAACTGAAACATTTTCTTTGTTTTGCTTTTAGTTTAATACCTGTAGTAAAAAAAATGTTGATAAAATAAGGATGTAGGAATTATGTAATTTAGGAAATGAATTATGTAATGAGGGAATGAAAACATTTGCGCGTCAGAGGATATATTAGTAAATACCCGTAATATCGAATCGTGATAAAGTTCGTATAATTATTTTACCTACATTGTATTAATGGAGTTTCTCGGGCTTGATCTTAGTTTAATATCTTTCTTTTTACAATGTAGTGAATTTCGATATTATTTGTCCTCTCCCTATATCAGTGGCATGGCTAGAAACAAAGCCTGCTGCCCTTTTCGGTGCCTCACCGCATTCCGTCATCATTTGTGCCGTAAAATGCCAGATTATGAACGATTTCTTGCAACAGAAAAGGTTCTTTTGTATTGCTGGAATACAAAAAAATTAATTTTAGATTCGCTAAGAAAACAAGCATGCAACGCCAAGACCTTGGCCCCCAAGAAATCCAATTCCTCACTCTGCAGTCGGCCGCGACGGCGCGCGGTGGCGGCGCGAGCGGTCGTTCTAAACGGCCGCTTGGCGCGCGTCGCGTGCGTGGGTCGCGTGTCGCGTGCGCGAAACCGTGCGACACGCTCGTGCTGCCGCCGCGGCGCCGTCGTCCCCCACTGCCCGTCGGCGCTGGCGCCAGCCCTTCTTTTCGGGTGAAACCGGCCAACGCCACGTGGGAAGACGCCCGGGGCTTCGGATGCTGAAATGCGCTTTGTTCTGATGACGCCTGACAGAACACGAGCCGCCAGGGGGATTTGCAATCGTCTCAAGCTCCGCACGAAGCAGGAGCTATGTCCAAACAGAATTTCGTTCAAGCTCTCCCACACGGACGTGATTGCTTTTTTTTGTACTCTGTGGCCTAGGAGTGCTTTATTATTTAGACATCTTAATTCTCGTGTTTAATATTTCGTTTTTTAATAGCTTATTCAAGTGCCTGAGAAAGCAGAATTCAAAGCAATATATGTTTGTGTTTTTTTGTAGTCTGCAGGCTAGGTGTGCTTTATTATTTAGACATCTTAATTCTCGTGTTTAATATTTCGTTTTTTAATAGCTTATTCACGTGCCTGAGAAAGCAGAATTCAAAACAATATATGTTTGTGTTTTTTTTTGTAGTCTGCAGGCTAGGTGTGCTTTATTATTTAGACATCTTAATTCTCGTGTTTAATATTTCGTTTTTTAATAGCTTATTCAAGTGCCTGAGAAAGCAGAATTCAAAGCAATATATGTTTGTGTTTTATTAATGGCATAAAATGTCGTTTTACATTGCAAGTGCCACACGACAGAAATGAACTCTTCTTTAAGTACAAAAATTGTTCTTTCCCTCTTCAAACACACGTCCTCTTGTCTCTTCTTCACATTAAACAATGAGATGTTGCACATTTTATAGTGTTAAAAATCAAGTCCTATGGAGGTAAAACTAAGAGGTAAAACTACGAGGCGAGAGAAAATAAATATGAAGAGGGATAGTACACGAAATAATGTTAATTTCTTGTGGCTCATTTTGGTATTCTTGTGTGTATATATTAGATGTGAGGATTCTCACAATAATAAATTTCTATCAACAAGTACATTTGAGGTGATGGAACGTGTCTTAATTCGTCCTCTTTTAACTTACACTTTATAATGTTTCTGCATTATTTTTCCTCAGTTCAGCATCTTTTATTTTCTGTGATATGCAATATGGTTAAAGCTTTATATAATTCAAATCCAAAGTTGAACGGAATGTCAGCAGGACTAATCGATAAATGCGTTCTTGTCGTACATCTTTTTATCCTTAAAATCATATCGCTGTTTTACGTATAAGTTCAAAAATGAATAATGGTTATTATAATGATGCTGTTTGTTCTACAAACAATCAATAGTTTTCTTCTTTACTCGTACTCTTCCTTCGTTTCAGTAAGCATATTTTAACGGAGCTCAACCTATTTTATACCCATATCTTAACAACCGTAGCAACGTTAGTTTCTCTTTAAAACGTTTTAATTCTAATTGTAGTGTCCCATTGCTTCACTACTCCCGCGGGTGAAAAATTCCTTTCACACTCCGTTCCCTTGGGGGCGTGGTGGCGAACTTTCTTCGGAGCGAGCGCGTCGCGTCGCGTGCGTGCTCGGCCCGACGCGTGACACGTGCGGCGCGCGAGCGCTCCCCGAGCGAGGGGGCGTGTCCTGAGGCCGAGGCTTCCCGCTGGCGGCGCGGAGCGCAGAGCGCGCGCTCGCTCCCGCGGGTTCCCACGTGCTCCCGCAGCGCCGTTCGCGGCGCCACCGCCTCGTCCTCCGCCTCGCCCGCGGGCGAAAGCGCGTCCTCCCACGCCGCCCCGTGATGCAACGGGCGCTCGTGACACCCCCCCCCCGCCGGCCCCGCCCCTCAGCCACTCGTGGCCGCCGATTCAACTTCCGAGGGCGTGTTACTTCCCGAGTGGTGACAGAGTACTCCACCCGCTGGAGGATGAAATCCCGTGCCGACCTACACGTCTGACTTGACGGTTTCCCTCTCCAGGTATCTGCCCTGCCGAGGTACCGCCACACCCGGGTCAAGCACTAAGGGACTACTCTCCTGAATTATGCGGTAGTATAGTGCATGTATATGTGTATTGGGAGGTGATAAAAATGAGAAAGGAAAGATTGCGAACGATCCGTGGCCCGCTTAAAGAGTGCTGTTTCATTTGCCTGGAATTAATCGAAGAAAGTACCGAACCGAGTAACCCCTCCAGACAGTGGTCGACACGCCAGCCACGAATACCAGCTGATCTTCATACGTCGGATGCCTTCTGACGTAGTCGTCCATCGTCGGTGCACGAGAAAAAGCCACATCTCAAAAACCGTCACTTTTGAGTGAAGTGAAGATAATGTTTAGAAAATTGTCTATTTTTGCAAGATTGTCTATTTTTGCAACATTAGAATTTCCATAAAAATAGTTCATAAGACATCTGGAATATACAGTTAAGCACTTTGCCCTTGAGATTGAAATATCTCCTTCTGTTCACAATAAAACATATCTCTCGCAAAATGTCGATTTTTTACATTTTTCTCCCTTTTAAGGAAGTATATTATTTTTTCAATAAAAAATCTTGGACACGATGAATACTCCTTGATAGCTGAAAACGACGTGGGGAGATATGCAAACAACGTCTCCTATTTGCATCTCCTCTTTTAATATTTAATAACGTCCTTCCGCCTTTTTTATTCTCTCGCTTTCCGCATGGTTTTCGATGTATTTTTGTATTGTTTAGATTTTGACAGTGTTATTCTTCATTCATTTTCGACTAGCACGACTGTCTGCTTCATCTATTCAGTTCTTCGAAACTCAACAACGGTCTTCAAAGTCCGTTCTTCGCTGACTTCATCTTCTTCGCTGTCGCCCCGTGCCCCGCCCCCCGACGTGATCCACGGCAGCGTTGATGCCCCCGCCCCTGCCCCCGCCCGCGTTCCGCCGCTGCCTCCGCCGGCGCCTTTCATCTGTTCGCCGAGCAGCGGCAGCGGCCTCTCACGAGAAGCGCCTGACTTTTAAAGTCGCTTCGTTCATCCCCGTTTCTTTGGCCGTGTGGAGCGAAGACTTTCTTTTGCCAGGCGCCCGTTCCAGTATTTCTTCTACCGGAGGGGAATTAGACGCTTTTACTTTTTTTGACGATACTTAATTTCAAAGAACAAACACCTTTACTGTTTGTTACGCTATTTTCCAACTGCTTTTGTTCAGCTTCCACTTGCTTTATCTTCATGCGTGATGTCTCTATGACATGGGATAAAGGACATGAATCCACAGCTGATATTTTAATTACTCGCGTAAATATTTCTGAGAAAAAATCTTCTGAAATATCAACTTTTCTAGAATTTTTAACGTTTTCAAATATCGTTTCCTAGTGTAAGAGTATTCAGAAGGTAATAAGTTAGTCTCTTCGTATTCATTTATACGTTTTTACTTCCTTGCAATACGTGCTGTGAAGTTACAAGCTTATTCTTGATAGGGGAAGATTGTTTTATTATTTTGACATCCACTGTCATCATGCTGTCACGGGCGTCCTTCGTCTGATGTTCCGGGATCGCAATAACGTCGCAAGATTGCAATCTTCCGCAAATATGTTTAAGTGCAATTATGGTATAATGCCGTGAAAGTGTCATTCGTCCCAAGCTCTCGCCGAGCACGAACTGGCGTTCCAATCGCAGCAATCCCACCTATACTGCCTTGCTGAGCCCCCCACCCGGGCCCCTGGCCCGTCCAGGCGGCGAAGCCCGGTGCAGGCCGCGTGCGGTGCGTACAGAGCGGGGCCGGCGCTGGCCTCCGCTGGCGCGGAATTTGCCTGCGGCGGACCGAGGGGTTCCTAGCAGTGGGAGCGCCGTCATTTCGATACAAACTCCGCCCCTCCACGGACATGTGTGCACACATGATACCCACTTTCAAACTCGCATGTGCTTTCTAATTTACTAGTAGTTTTGAATTTTTTTCTTGTCTACCATGTGCGAATACAAGGCAGTTATGCCTCATGGATAACAAAACGTAACTTCGATAAGGTGGATTTTACTATAAGCGAAAAAATTATATTATAGTTAGTAGAGTGTAATGGTTAATTAGAAAGTGACTGACTAGAATCTTTTTATAGAATGACGAATATGCAATAGATATTGATTTTTACTGTTTAAAATGTATCTTGAAGTCATATGGGTACGTATCATTTATAAACATACAATGTTTATTGTTGTACTCTTCATTTACAAACACAATGACTTGTAGAGAGGGAGAAACATTTATGAGGCCTCGATAATCAATATTATTCACACCGCAATATAACCGTGGCCCCGAAAGGGGGACGTACTCCCCCCACCCAAAAAAAATGCCTTCAAAAAGTTAAGCAACATGTATTTAGCAATGTAGGCTGTCACCGCAAGCGTTAATAGGATATTGTTTTCCGGACTAACTGTGGAAATTGTTTTTTTCACACGTGTTGTCTGCAACTGCGGCAGATATCCTCAGAGTTCGTGCGGCAAACGGGGTGAAACAACCTATTGGCCTCCTGGCTGACTGACATCTGTCTGCCGCCGTAGCACACAAAATATTTCAAAGAACAATGTCCACTGGACCACGTCCAATCAGTACAGAAAAACAATATTCATACAATTTATATATTTTAATTCTATTTTTCTTTTTTGAGTCTATTTATTATTTCCTTTTGGGTTGAGTTATTTGTTATTAGTTTACATCCATCAATAAACTTCATAGAAAATTGAATTTGAGAAACGGTTAGAGAGGTTCTCTGGTGAAAAATTCATCTAGAGGATCTTCAAAGGTGTAAAATTTTGAGTAATAGTTTTTTTATTACTACATATTACCAAGAAAAACTGACATGTACCATTAATTTATGTAAAATTATACTATTCAAGTATCCACAAAAGTTTTATAATAAAAAAATATAATGTTCAATTAAGCATAGTTTATTATATTGCAGTGATTCTAACAATACTTCCGAGTGTAATCACTGAATTTGTTGGGTGATGGTTTTCTTTCATATTGTTTGTATTCAGGCAGTAAATAAATAAACAGGCATCCCCATATACAAACAATTCGTTTTTTGTTTTGATTATGAAACGCGTCAATGTAACGTAGCAACCACATACTGAGTTCTTGAAAACGGCCTCAAACGGCGCTTCAACGATTTAAAAACCTCCATCAGTCGTCTAGATCGTTTGGAATTCAGCGAAGACCTGAATATTTCAAAGCAGCACCGAGTAAGCGTCCATTTTTCAGCCTTATCTCAATATTCCCACGACACGTAAATTGATAATCAATAGCGATTCCCGTGCGCATGAGCGTGCATTTTTCACGACGCCGGGCAATATCCTGATCGAAGAGCGCGCGCGCCGTACGAATTCTGAGCGCAAGACACACACACATTTTTACATGTGGTAGAGCGTGTCGACGGGTGGACGCGGGGCTCAACGTGGTGCGAGGCGGCGTGCCGTGGCGTGGCGTGGCGTGGCGCGGCGCGGCGGGCGGGGAGGGAACGGGAAGGACGTGTCAGGGAGCTGGGCGCGCGCTGGCACGACCCGTGGCGTGGGTAGAGCGTCTCTGAGTCTGCCAGCCTCAGGGTATGTGGGTGATCTGGGCTGTCCGGGTGACGTCCGGCTGAAGACCACGACAGGATGGTCGAAACGTCGGCAACACAGCCTTCGACACGGCGTCACCCGGACAGCCAAGATCACCCACATGACTCTGGCCGCGGAAGCTTACAACTTCAGCTTCAGGGTATAAACAAAAGCGGAATGTTGTATGCACAGCATGCCCCAAGACCTTTGGTAACCAAAAATGGAACTTAACGAAAGATGCAGGATTTATTTTACAGATAAGAGTGAGTTTTTAAATTCAGTGATGTAATAGAGGAAAAAGATGAAACGAATTGAAAATGGCTTAAGAAGCTGGTTATTGTAAAGTGTAGTTCTTACCGCACCCCGGAAGTTAATTAGTACATCTCGTTAAAAACTCACAAATTGTCTTTCTTTTTCACACTACCAAGTAATACAATTCAAGAAAAGTTTACAACTCATTATTGTTTTTTAAATTTCATTTTCAATACAAAGAATCTGGCATTGCATCTCCTGAAATATCAATTCTATGTCCTCAAAAAAAAAAAAAAAAAAAAAAGAGGAATGAAGTAGTGACAGTTTTCTGGATCACATCGTGGCAGTTAATCATAACAAACTGAATAAAAAAGTCACTAAAGTGTGTGCAAGATACAATTACATAAAATATCGCCTACAGTACTGTTTAAACTATATTCAGCACCTTAAATCGATTTCTAAATTGCATTGTGAAGCAAAAAGATAAAGGAAGATCAATCTAGTTATTGGGCGTTAGTTACTAGTACTATCACTAATGGCTTATTGTGGCGTCGCCAAAGTTCCGGATCAGTTTTAAATGTATTTTCTCATTTATTCACAAATTTGAGATTTTTCAATTAGACTAGAAGGTTAGATACGATTAGAGACAAAGAAATAACCCGAATGCCACCAACAGATCGAGACGCTTCCAATGACACCCCGATTGACCCTCAACTGGCACCCCAATTTACCCCAAACGGTGGTTCGGAATGGCTCCAAACGAGTCAGACGGACACGTAGGTTAACTACTTAGTGGATTCCTCCGAATTCTGTTTGCTCTGCGCCGTGCGCCGTTTGGCCCACTTCTGCCCCGTGCAGCCGGCCAGGGAGGCTCGCACGCGCCGCGGCCGTACAGCCCCCGAAGCGGCTCAGCGGTGACGAAAGCACGACGGGGCAGGAGGTGAGGTCACCTAGGGGAAAGCGTCTTGTCACCACATTCACGAGGGATCATGAAAATGAGAAATAGTATGTAGCTTATTAGCTTTGCGTGATGACTCCGACACTTTAAACTGTTTTAAATGTATTTTCGTATTGGTTCATTTGATGTTTTTAGTTAGATTAGAAGGGTGTGAATGCTCAGCTACTCACCAGAAGACTGAGGCGACACCTCACTTGCCCAAAACGGTGAGCAGGAAGGCGTCGTGGGCGAGGGATGGACGGACGGACGGACATACGCAGGTTTTCAGATTGATGTGTATAGGATTGTGTGACACCCCGGCAGGGTGGGCCGGGGCGGGTGGGCCCGGGGCGCGGGCGAGCGGGCGGGGCGGGGCGTCGCGTCGCCGGCGGCCTCGCCATCCCGCGGCGTCCTTCGCGGCGGCGGCGGCGGCGGCGGCGGGGCATTCCTGGGCGGTCAGAGCCGCCGCCCGGCCGTTGACTCGCCCCGCTGCCTTCGCCGCCGCTGGCTCATTCATGCCGATGCCGCGCGCCGCTAGCTCGCGAGCCTACCGCCCCACTCAGGAGGTACCCGGAGATGGGCGCAGCGGGCTCGTTTACGCGGTCCTTGCTGAGACCAGAGAAATTCGAGAGGACTGCGAGAAAGTGTTGTTTTAACCTCTTTGAATAACTTCTGCCAGGGTAAATAGAGACGCCTCGATAAATAGATTTCACTTACTTTTAAATGCTTCAGCGATTTTTAATAGCAGTCTGCGACCTTAACAGCAATTCCAAGTCGTGTTCTTCGGCGTTCCAATTCCTGCTCTTCGACGTGCTTCACTGGCATTCCAACGTTTTGGTATATTCATGGTGTAATGTTTCGGAAAGGCAAGAAGGAAAGAAATATGAAATGCTCTCTGCCCGAATTTCATAGTGAGAAGAAAATTGAAACGTTGATATTTCAAGAGGACGATTCAGAAATTTAAAAAAAAATCATAGATTTTTGGAAATAAGACACCAATACTGTTATGTTGTCGCATTACCTAAAATAATCTATTATACAATCCTATACACATTAATCTGAAAAAACCTGCGTATGTCCGTCCGTCCATCCGTCGCCCAGGACTCCTTCTTGCTCACCATTTTGGGCAAGTGAGGTGTCGCCTCAGTTTTCTAGTGAGGAACTGAGCATTCATATCCTTCTAATCTAACTAAAAACTTCAAATGAACCAATACGAAAATACATTTAAAACTGATTAAAGGGCCGGAGCCATCACGCAAAGCTAATAAGCTACATACTATTTCTCATTTTCATGATCCCTCGTGAATGTGGTGGCAAGACCCTTTCCCCTAGGTGATCCCGCCTCCTGTCCCGCCGTGCCTTCGCCCCGCTGGGCCGCTTCGGGGGCTGTAGGGTCGCGGAGCGTGCGAGCCTTCCTGGTCGGCGGCGGCGGCTGAGGCACATCCGGGAGGGCGGGCGGAGGGCGGGCGGGGGCGGCCGAGAGCCTGGCGCGCCTGCGGTCGCCCGGGGGGGGGGGGAGATTGCGTCGTCCTATCGGGGTGGAACCGGGAAGCGGACGTCGTCCATTTCCAACGGTGGAAAGCAACGCGCCTGCTATCTCGCGGCGTCGACCAGTAATTTCGCAGTCGGAAGCGATCACTCAGCGATCGCGGAGAACGCAGATGGTTTGGATTCGCGAGATTCGAAAATGGCGCGAGAACCAATGCGAATTTCCATAGGCGAAAAAAGTCACAAAGACGCGCTAGACACCAATTCACTTTATCGTAAATGTAGAAATGTCATAGAAAATGCACACGTTTTCAGTGGGAGATAAGTATGACTAGTAGTGCTCCAACAGTCCATACTTTCTCACATTAATTCCAAGTTTGCAATTTTCGAAAATTCAGAGAATTCAACTAAATGAGACTCACACCATTATTTTAAACGTCCAAATTTGAAGAAAAAAATTGGAGCGATTTTTGAGAAAAATGTTTTAAAAATAAAAATTATATTTTGCCCTACATTACACGAAAACTATTCATATTTTCAAAAAATTATATATGGCTTCAAAAAATTATACTCGATCGAGGAATATCTATTTTAGAAAAATTCGGACAAACGATTCAGGCGCTAACTCTGACCCAAGACGGACGGACGAACGGACAGACGGACGTTTTGCCATCAATCGATTTTTCGATATCAAGGACCCACAAAACATGGATTCTGTCTACACCACGTGAGAGAGGAAGTAATTTTCTGTATAAAGGAACAGAATTTTCCATTTTTTCTTTACCAGAGACCGGCAATAAGAGTTTTTCCGTCGAACATTCGCCGTTTTCCGGAACACGATTACATAAATTTCTATTCATACGAATTAAATGCGAGTATGTAAATAGAGCATTGAGAACGTTCTGCATGAAAACTCTTCCAAGTTGCACACTAGACAATTCAAAATCAGAATGAATTCAATGTTTACAAAACACTTTATAGCACTTGCATGATTAAATTATCCTAAAACCAAAAGTGTGTTAAAATGCATTGGAAATGATATAAATTCGGGATATTAAAATATTTTTACTTTAAAAGTCCAAATAAAGAGCGGACGTTTTAAAGTTAACATATAATGCAGTTTACGTATAATTACCGCAAATCATATGGATTTACTCCCTTTTTTCGTAGAATTTGATGAAAAATTCTACAAGAACTTTTAAAATCATCCCTGTCCCCCTGAATTATTGAATTGTCCCAAAAATTCTTTATCAACACAATATTATGATCTCAATTTTCTTTGCAAGAGATAACGCATTTGACTTAAAAGCTCATTGAAAGTTCGTTGTTTTCCCTCAAGCCCTAGAATTTGAGACATTTTTCGTCCATTTTGTCCATCATGACCATTCGTATCTGTGTAGTTTTTGAGGTTGCCTACCTGCAGACCATCGCAGCCCTTGAGAATGCCTTCCTCCACTCCTCGGATGCGATTTCCACTCAGATCAAGCACTCGCAGCTTGGAGAGGCCGTGAAGCTCGGAGCTCGAGAAGATGGGGTTGAGGTTGTCGCCCAGCAGGTTGTCGGACAGAATCAGCTCCTGCAGAGAGCCCTGCAGGCCTTGCAAGAATCTAAAACCATAATGATCTTAGTCAATGTTTGAATGGTGGTGTAATCCAATTACCATTAATATGTTAAAGTTACAATAATACACGTACCGAGATATAAATGCAAGTCACAAGAGTAACTCCTAAGTAATATATAAAAATGAATGTTTGTTTGTACGTTATGCGCTGCTGTACCTTTCATCCGATTGCGATAAACCTTTGTCAAATTATTGCGTGCACTTGCACGAATAATATATGCATAGTACAATGGGAATAGGCATATGTCTGTCGCACATAGATGCGCGTTAATGATGATTTTATACGTTTATGCTTACTCAAGCGCTCTACGCAACCCGCCGCACCCTCAAGTATTAAGCGCCTCTTCACTACATATTCTGCCCCTGCGATTGTGGAAGATCAGCCGGAATTGTTACTTGAACGTTATTTCGGACAAGTAAATCAAATTACTCCAAGACAGTTTTATAGTGAATGCATATTCAAACTCGACAGATAACGTTTTACCACTAGGATACTTGACAACCATGTCTAAACCAGGACATAAAACAAACTAATGAAAGTCTTCCACCTCTAATTTTTTTTCAGTTCATAGCGTAAAACATGATTAACAATCACGTGACTAGTAACATGTGAAGTGTTGCAAGAGCGAAGTATTGCCGGGTTCATTAGTTATGTGTGTGATTCTACATAATATATTTAATACCATCATGATTTAGGTTCCATGATGACACACACTGCTGACGACGTAATGTAATTTCGGAATAGAAAACCAAGATCAACTAGTGTAGCTGCAAAACCACATACTTTCTTGCAATATTCGTAACTTTTGCAATTTTCGAAAACTCAGATTTGAGAGGGGAAATAAAGACAAAATTTGGACTTGTTTTTGAGAAAAAATATAAATTGCGTTTATTCGAGTAGACATTATGCGATAACTACTGTTTTTTTCAAAAATCTGTTCATGACTCTTTGATGATCTATTTTTTTTAAACGTTAAGAAAAATCTCTATTATTAATGTACTTTAACATTGTTATTTTTTTACAATTTACAAAAATACAAAGAGTTGACCGAAATTGTGGCCTGTGCCATTTTCAGAACTGTAGTGGGTTTCGTATTCCATAAAAAAAATAAAGAAAATATTTGGAGCCACTTTGAGAAAAAAAAATTTTTAAACTTGCGCATATTTCACTCAAAACTGAGCGTAAACTACTCACATCGTTGAGAATGACCTTATTTAAAGACCGATTTATTTCAAGATTGTCGAAAATTCAAACACTTCGACAAAATGAAACTTGCCCCACCTTCTGAGCGTTCTTTCTCATTACTGGGGAAATAGTTTAATAAATAAATTTGGAGTCTTTTCGGGGAAAGTTTGAACACGTGGAGGCTTTATGTTAAGTACTCCCAAAATCTAAACATGTGTTTCAAAATCGTAAAGCCTCGAGTTCTTCCAGATCGATGTGAGAATATCAGATTTGAAGAAATCATCTGTACTGCTTAGAAGCTGGCATTGACAAACAGATGGATGGTCAGACGGGTTGACGTCAACACGTTTTCGGTATCAATAACCGACAAAACATAATTTCTACCTCCAGAACAACAGTACAGAGCATGTACTTGACGACATGCAGGAAAACTATTTATATACATTTTCGATTCCAGTGCCTCACTATGCGAGTTTGTAAAAAAATTGCCGAATTATGCCGTAGTATTATCTTTATCTTTACTATGTAAGACGAGAACGTAAATGAGAATAAAAAAATTCAAAAAGGCTTTCGCCCGTTTGCATGAGAATTTATTTTTTATTATATATACAGTATATAGTTTCTCGTAACATGTTGTGTAGCCATAACTCATGTTTTGTGAGCCCTTCATCTAAAAATCGATTAACGGCAAAACGTCTGCCTGCCGGTCCGTACGTCAGTCTATGAACAACGCTAGCAACTAAACCGTGTCTTTTCATCCGGATTTTCACCAAAATTGATATTTTCTCACCGATCTGCTAGATGTCACGGCCCTTTGAATGTGACAGCGATATTTTCATTCTGGGGACACTTTACATGAAACCCCTGGGACATTTTCAATGAAATGGCACCAACATTATTTATTAAATTTTGTTGTTGGATAGAGAGTGAAGAACGTTTGAGGGAACGGTGCAAGTCTCATTTTCATTAAAATTCCTGATTTTTAGAAAATTGTGAAAGTTCATTATTTCGGCGACTTTCTACAACTACAATTATGAAGACTATTTCACTCATGTCTGCCCGTGTCAAAAGTAACCAATGCTAAACAACAATGTATTCAAATAAAATCAATCCCAGATGTATGTCGCCAAATTATTATCACTTTGTTTATTTTTTAAAATGAAATGTGTTCATCCAAAAAAAGATCTTCAAATAATGCCAGGTTAATTTTTTCGAAAATGTGAGTATTTTTTGCGTGGATTACATAAGTCGAAAATTGGTAATTTTAAATTTTAAACCATTATTTTCACAGAAACGAATCCAAATTCTTTCGTTAAATATCTTTCACTTATGTATCAAAAGACGGTAAATAAAGTTGTGCTGATTATATTCTTGGCGCTCTCTCTTTATTTTCGAAAATTAGAAAACATTGGGAATGGTAAATTCCGGCGCTTTGTTTGAGGCCCTGTCATTCTGTGAATGTAATTGGAGAAGTGCGTGGTGGCAGTCATTCGAATCTTGAAAAGAGAGATTACGTTTAAAATTATTTAAGCATGAATATATTTTAAATTATATTATTTAATTGAAGTATGTGTGAAAACGATTATATCATTTCACTTTGCAGGCTAAGGTGCGAGAATAAGGAATGATTGGTGTAAAACTAGTAGTTTTGATGAATATTACAATATTATATTTAATTATTATACTTTTTATTCATTTCCAACGGCCATTGTTGCTTTGACAACGCCGCATTGGCAACAAGGCAACAAGGCCGCCGCTGGTTCGCGTCATTATAAACTAATAATTTTATTAGCTGCTAAAATACGCATCGGGTATCGTTGATACATTTACGAAGAACAAATCCCATGGTTTTCACTACGACGATTCATATGGCAAAGCGTTTTCCTCTGTGGCCAACTATATTCGCCAGAAACTAAAACGAAAATGTTTACTCATGAAATACTTAATCACTGATACTTAATCACTGATACTTAATTAGGAGTGTCTGAACAATTACAGTAGTGACTTTTTATTTTTAATTTTAATTAAAAGATGAGTGCGACAATGAGACCTAACAAAATAGCTACGTCAGCTGTCATATTGGTTTCGAGCATTTTCTGGGTAACCGAGTGATTTTTCCAATATCTATTATAGAATGCTGAAAAATCAATTTCGAGATTTTGTTCAAAATATATATTTTGAAGGTTCCTGATTTCTTTGTTGTTGGTGGTGGTGGTGTTTTTTTTATTTTTTTTTTTTATTTTTCAAAAGCGCCTGACTGCCTGTCTTTCAGTCCGAGCGTCCGCCTGCTTGTCACGTATGCGTCTGCACGTATGTTGCCCTATTTTGTGTACCTAGATGACTTACAGATAAGCTTAACTGCAAACAAGCTTTGCTCGCTCCCCTATGCGCTATCGCTTCCGATTTCGAAAGTAGAATAGAACTTCAACATGATAACGTAATGCACCACAAGGAACTTAGCTTAAGCGATGTAGTTTTACTTATCTTACGAAAACGAGATTGGCGAAGAAGCGCATAGTATATTTGAGCATTATAAGTCAATGCATATGTAACAAAATACAAGTACACACGGAGACTCACCAACTATAGACCACCCCCGTAACTTCTGAACGGTTCACGACACTGAAATGCAATTTTCGCTCAAAACGCGTAATCAAGTAGTGATCTTGTTTGAAATATTTTTAGTTTTAGAGAAATTTAATCATCTTTGATTTTCTAAATAGAACCGTGCATTTTTCTCACTAGTAATAGATCAGAAACTGAGTAATGAAATGATGTAACGTGTGCTAATGATCTGATGGTGTTTTGAATATAAAATTATACTTTCTTACATGTGATTTTAAATTAAACGTACAATAATTGCTGTAGCAGCCCTTGCAACTGTTGCCTTTGTGGAAAGTGGCCTTTGCGATTACGGCACGTTTGCAGGGAGAGGGGAGGGGCCGCGGAGGCCATCTTCTGCAAAGCGACAGTTGCGAGGGCTGCTGCAGGAAATATTGAACGTTCAATTTAAAAGCACATTACAGAAAGTATAATTTTATTTTCAAAATACTACTATCCAAACAATGACATGTATTATATCATTACATTCCTATTTTTATTATCAATTACCAGTGAGAAAAACATACGGTTCCACTTTAAAAAAACAAAGATGATTAAATTTCTCGAAATTTAAAAATATTTGAAATAATATCTCTACACTATATTACTTGCCCCATGATTCCGTAATGTTTAGCGAAAACTGCATTTCAATATCGCGACCCATTTAGAAGTTAGTTCATGGCCCATAATTGGTGGGATTTCCTGTATAATTGTCATTTACCCAATTCAGGAGATAAAGGAGAGGAATTTCTTGACTATGGAGATTAGCTTGTAAATAAGGAAAAGCCGTTTTTGTTCGTTGGGTTTACAGACGCATATTTATCATTAGATGTTCATTGCAAAATTTTGTAGGAGTAAATTATAGATTTCATTGTTTTTAATTTTCTCCAAAATTGATATTCCTTGATCTATTTAAAGGAACTTCATGCCCTCTGTGTTTGAAACGGATATTTTGATTTTTGGAGATACTGGTTTTTAAACCAGTTTAAGGATTTTAAAAATGTTGGTTTGGTTAGGGTTTCCTAATTAAACAATGATTTATATTGCGATTTGCACAACTCTGCCCCTGCTAGGTATCAGCTATTTCATCAAATCGGGAGCTTGAACGTCACCATAGTGACGCAACCATAGTCACCATAATGACGCACTATGATGACTTTTAAGCTCCCAATTGTATGAAACTGTCGACAGCTGATACCTGTTGGGGCCGAATTTCAAAAATCGCAGTAAAATTAGGAAACCTCGCAGCTCCACTTTTCTTGGTTTGGTAAATATCACTTTAGGAACCTCAGCCAATAATCTTAATACACTGGGATTACATACCTTTAAAGAAATTCCTTGTTGCAGTGGTTTGAGTTTACAAACGTTGTAAATAATATTATTTGTCTGTGTTGGCAAATTTCTGTTACAGAAATATGGTGCATCGTAGCAATTTTAGGAAAAAAGTTATTTCATTCCGTGTAATAATATTTGTATTTGTAAAAAGTGAATACAGAATGTATTTATGTCAATCGTGCTTTTAAGATTTTGATAAACAGGAAACACAATTTATGAGGTAAGGTATCATTTACGACAACCTAGGAGTTCATTATGAATTAAATGATACATTACCCTTCGTTGCGCTAAACCCATGACAAACAGTTCCATTTGTTACCCCGTTACACCTCCACATTGCGCTACATAAATGCGAATTACTCTGCGCCGTTTGCGTTAATTCCGTGCTCTACCCCATTAAATCACCTGTCGCACCTGCGAGGGGCTACGCGGCAGGTTGTTCTAGATGGCAGGAGGGAAACCCAATGGGGAAGTCCTAGAGGAAAGTGTGACTGAGTCATGTGCACAACATGTCTCAAGCATTATTATTTCTTTGTTTTTCATCAGTTTTGATTTAATAACGATTTGTTAAGTTGTTTTAAATTTGAGAATATAATGTAATTTTCCCACAAGTTTTTTATTGTGACAGGTATTCCACAATAAGTAAATGAATAATTATAGATTGATTATAAACAATGATATGTGTACCGAATTATTTTTATATTACCAATAAATAATATTATTGCTAGTATTATTATATTATTGTTATTGACGTCAAATTATTTCTCGTTGGCAAGCAAAAGGATCTGTTTAAATGAATCAATGGCATTCAGAGATTTTACATTCAATCATATACGTTTCTCATTATAAATTCAATTTTCGATATAATTAAGTACAGCTCTCCAACTTGTTCCCTGAATTAGAAAAAGTTGATTGATCGATTAATTTTTCCAAGCACGTCAACTATTGTGATGATTACTCTAATTAATAGAGTGAATATATTATTTCGAGAGGAAGGCGGTGTTTCGCGTTCGCTGAGCGGTGAGATCCGGCGCCGACCTACACGTCGGCTGGTGAGAGATTTCTCCAACCAGATCTCTCCCACTTGCGGGGCACCGCCCCAGTCGCACAAGTTTTAATATGCCACTGGTCGTCCGACATTTACGGTGCATGTAAGAGTGTGTGTGATTATGGGAAGACGATAGGATAAGGAAGAGGAAGATCGCACGCCATACGTAGTCCGTTTCTTACGATTTGTATTCACCCGGAAATGATAGAAGAAACCATGGAAAACTAGTGATAAGAGCGGCCACTGCCGGAATTCTTCTCTGGATGGTAGATGAATTCGATCTAGCTATGTTTGTGTGGATAATTCGCCACAGCCGGGGCGTGAACCTTAGGAACTCACGGTCAGTACCTTTGCCGAGACAACTCTGTTGACTGACTCAACCGGTGACAGATAGGAAAGTAAAGATACGAAACAGAAGGAGGAAGATAATAAAACGGGAAGGAAGGACGAATTTGCGAAGAAGCAGGAGAAGGTAAAGAAAGGGAGAAGAAAAGAAAGCGTTGAAATTGCATAGAGGAAGAATATACCTTTCTTGTATGATATTAGGAAGGGACTTTAAGAAGATTTGGTGAGGGATGTCGGAATAAATAGGGAACGGAGAAGAAAATGTTTATACATGAAAGAAGGTAAGTGGATGTGAAGGAATTTATAATGAACTAGACAAGATACGGAAAGAAGAAATAGGAAAGAAAGGAACAACAAGGATGAAAGGAAATAAGTGAAAATTGTAATGAAGTATTTATTGTTCCAGAGCGCGTAAAATACTGAAGCTATCAGTGTCGTAAGTGAAGTGCTTGTTATTTCCGGGTATGTAGTGTAGTTCTTCTCCCGCTGGAACCTGAGATCCAGCATTAACTAACACCGATTTACTATCCCCCGTCGAAGGTTCGAGGCCCGAAGCGGCAGGATTTTCCACACAAGCTATACTTCGATTTATTTATTTTATCCTTTGACAGATCATCAGCTGTTACGGTGTCATCCAATCGGAAGCCTAATCGTCACTACAATGACGTCACTATGGTCATGTTCAACCTCGTGATTGGATGGCATCGTAACATCTGAATTATGTCAGTAGTCTCTCTGTTTAAATCGAAGTATACATAGCTGGATCCAGTTCTGACGCCGTTTGGAGGATAATTCTAGCGGCCGTCTACTATGATCCTTTTCCGTGGTTTCTTCGTTCAACACCACGAGAATGCCGGAACAGTAATCCAACATGCGGGCCACGGACCACGCGCAGTCTTTCCTTCCCTTTCCTTGTCCTATCCTACCCCTTACTTACACACACATTTACATGCATTACACCACCTTACATGTCGGGAGACGGGTCAGGAGCTTAGAACTTGTCCCGGCTGGGGTAGTGCCCCGTTGATGGAAGACACCTGATTGGGGAAAACCCAGCTAGCCGACCGTAGACCGGTGCCGGATCTCATATCTATCAGGGAAAGATCATCGGCAACGTACGAGCAAAACATGCACTACACTTACGGGAGTAATGACTTTAGCCGTTGTCGCGCCCGGAATCAGTAATCTATCAATCAATAGGTCGGCGCTAAACGCACCATTTAACAGAGGAAGAAGACCGCCAGCTCCCGAAAAAAACATGCACTACACTTACGGGAGTAATGAGTTAGCAGTTGACGCGCCTGGAATCACTAACCAGTCAATCAATCAATCAATCAATCAATCAATAGGTAGGAGCTGAATCGCACCATTTAATGGAGGAAGAACACCACCAACACACGAGCAAAACATGCACTACAGTTACGGGATTAACGACTTTGTTTTTTTCCTCTTTTTTTTTTTAAGCTGACGCGCCTGGAAACACTAATCAATGAATGAACGAAGAGAATGCAGCCCTGTCGCACCTATCGGAGAGGCGGCGCAGGAGGTTGTGCGAGAGGTCGAGCGTGCGCAGCGGCGCGGCGAGGGCGGGCGGCGGCGGCAGCGCCTGGCGGCCGGCGAAGCGCTGGCGCAGGCCCACGAGCGGCGCGCGCGGCGGCAGCGGCGGCAGGTCGCCGGCCACGCGGTCGCAGTCCGCCGCCAGCCCCGGGCCGGCGTCGCCCGGCTGCGGCAGCAGCACGTCGCACTGGCAGGGCAGGCGCGCCAGGTCGCGGTGCAGCTCGCCGCACGGCCGCGCCGCCCGCGCCGCGCCCGCCCACCACGCCGCCAGCAGCGCGCACGCCAGCAGCGCCACCTGCAACACCGCCACAACCACACTTGATTGATTAAACATAGATTAGTTTGCGTTGCGTTGATTAAACATAGATTAGTTATTATTAAGCATAAAATAGCACAAAAAAACTATTTGTGAGTGATCCATCTAGAATCGCGAGCAAAACATACACAACATAATATATTAGACGAGACATAAAATACATAAAATATTGGATGGCATGTAATACGTTTATCAAATTCCTTTGTCAAAGTTTCCTTCGTCAAAGTTCAAGGAATTCCACAAAGTTCTCATCAAAGATATGTCAAATATATTTTACAGTGTTTTTTTTTGTTTTGTCCCCTCCACAGTAACCCTGTGAAGGAGGGGAATTTATTATCTATAAATATTTTTACATTACGCTGCTGCCTTGCGGCTTAAGCAGCTACAGGCGGGGCTTTTTCTTACAACTAACTTACAATCTAGACTTAAAAGTTATCTTAATTGCACTTTGGCATTACTAACTTACAATAAAATCATTATTATAATTCTATTTATTTATTCCACGTAAATTGTTTGTATGTATTGGTACATTATTATTATTATTATTATTATTATTATTATTTCTACATTCACACATCATTCATACTATTTTCATTATATACATAACCATTCATTCTTCCCATTCATTCACACTTAAATGCACTACAACCACACTTACACACACATCGAACAGCGAAGGAAAAAGGGACTTAACACGTTTCCTGGTAATTGGCTTTTTTTTTGAAATTGAAAAGGGTTCTTAGTTTTCAATCCTTGACGACTTTCCTTACGGAATCGTCTGCCTTGCTTATACCACTTGTGAAAACACACAAAATACTTCTTTTCTAACACTATTACGAAATACCATTACCAAAATATGAGTACAAAGTTTAGGGCAATATTTCGTAAATGGCATTTCATGAAAAACAATATTGTTTGTGTTATATGCATAGAAACACGTTTTTGGCCAGTGATTCACTATAGAATACGCAAATAAAATCTGTGAAGGAAACGAGGTACCTACAGCAGCAGAAAATCAATGATTTTAAAGGTTCCGTAAGCAAGAAGAAACACACCAGTTTTACACAATCTAATTGCTTTAATTAGTTAATGTTTAATAAATGTTTTATTTAATTGGAATGTTATTGCCGAGGTGACTGATATGGTTTCATTTCAAGGGTTGTAAATATCGGTATTTGTTGTGATGGAGTTCAATTAGTCAGAGTAGAAAGATCCTTGAATACACATAACGGGCATTCCTCCTCCTTGAGAACATCCGTGAAATAAATCAAAACAAACCGTCAGACATCTGAAAGTACAGAGAAGAAGAATCGTGTTGCGAAGGAGCCTGGGAGGCACACGTCATCGGCATTTCTGCTGTCTGGCCGACGGGCCGGCTGCCTGGCGCTGGACCTTTCGCGGCGCGTAGCGTCGAACCCGGGACCCACGTGGCCTCCTTCGGGCGTTACGTCACCCGGAGAAAGGAGCCTCCGCGCGAGACAAGCGGCTCCCGGCAACAGCAGCGCCGCCTGGGAACCCCGCTCGCCCGCGCTGCGCCCGCTCCGCAGGAAGGAAACGCGCCTCTGGCCGCCTCGCGGGAGCTAATCAACAGGGCTCTGCACGCTCTAGTAATCTATTAAATATGCGGTGTGCATTTATGCACCAAAAAATTCGAAAATAAGTTCTAAAATAAGTTTTACAGTATGAATTACATAAACCTTTATACTCGAAAGCGGAAGCCACTTTTTACTTTGAATCCTATCTTGTTCACATATGGACGAGTTATGTCTCAGAGTTCTGTTGAATTGGAGGCAATACAGGACGCGTGCGAGAGTTCATTAGGGTTTCCTTCTTTCCAAATAAACTTGACAGACCGAATTCATTGAAACGATCGTCATTTTCTCGTTATATTTCTGGCAGAGTTCAGTTCAGAAAATTGATATAAGCTGCAACTAAGTAGATAAACACAAAGTTGCATTGCAAATAAAAAATAATTTACGCTTTAAAATAAATAGAACTCAATATATGAATAGATATATATTTTAAAGAAAAATATGCAGAATTTTCAGTTTGCATAAATGTGATGCTTAATGATATAATGGGCAAAATATACATTACAGACACCATAAAGAAGGTGTTGGATTTTTAGAAGAAGTTGGATTTTCGTACTCATACCAAGCATACTTTCTGATTGCTGAATAAGTACACATTTGCATTGAAATCCAGCTCTCACTAATCAGATCAATTGTAGGGGTGGGGGCGAGAAGAAATATTGAATGGAAGGCGGAAATAGGAGGAAGGAAGTAGGAGAAGATGAAAAAGGAGAGGGAAGAAAATGCCGTAAAGAAGACATTAAAAAATGGAGAAATTAAGGAAATGAAATGAATGTGGAATGAACAAAAATTGCGGAATGTTGTAATGTGGGCGTGGTGAAACAAATGAGGGAAGAAACAAGGCACGAGTTGGAAAGGAGGAAAAGACAAAGAGAATGAGAGAGGAAACGACAAAAGAGAAAAGGAAGGAACATGAGAAGATGATGGAAAAAGCTTAATCGCGTAGAGAAGGAATGGAATAAGCATGCAAGAAGAGGTGAAGATAAGTGAATGAGAAAAACTGCAGTGGAGGAGATGGCGTTTAAAATATGGGGAAATTAAAGAGATGGACCTATTTGAGGCGATAGTATATCCAGAAACCTCCATTCGTATGCTCGAGAAAAAGGGGTTTTGTATTCTGTTTTAGTTTTAATAATCGCGAACCTTAATTATAATACCATGTAATGTTGGCCAGTTATTCCAATGTAACGTTCTCTGTACTACAAGTATAAACCGTAACTAAATTATGAAAGTTATGGTCCGATTACTATTTGTTATTACCGGATGCAATTATTTTTTCAGGCCACTGTAAAGGAAAGAAAATAAATTTTCTTGCCTCTAAATAATTTTTTCTCTAAAACTATTTGAATTTCATTCATTTTTAAATGAAGAGACAGTATCTTAATTTAAAGGCAGGAAACGATAATTCTTAGTTATCAACCCCTCACTTCTACCACTTTATTTTCAGATAATATTTCAAGAGAAGAACGTGTCGGTCGTTGAACATTTTGAAGAATCTATGAAAACTGTAGGTTACTTTAAAGGACGAAGGTACAAATAAGGGTACTGGTAACTTTTGCCCTGCGTACAGTCAATGAGACTTCAATTTGAAAACAGTTGTATCGTTCCCAGTTCTCCGGTACCGTTCAATATAAATATACTAATTGGCTTTCCAAGACTTAAACCTGATGGTCATTTAATGCCTCTTACCAGACGAAAACTAAGTACCAACTCGAGCACGGCAAAATGGCCATCGCTGGATGCTTACGGGCGCGCACACAGTCGTGAAAGCCCCACTCGCAAAGCGACGCAACTCGACGGAAAGCGAGCGCCGCCGCGAGGAGGGAGTCGATCGCCGCGATGAATGGCGCGCCGGGGCGTTTGGCAACGCGGCCGCTCGCTGACTCCGACGCATCGCACAGGCGTCATCCCGTTGCGCCCAGCCCCCCCACCCCCCACCCCCCCACCCCCACCCCGCGGTACTCCAAGCGTTTGACGCCGCGCCTTCCGCCGAGGCCCAGGCGGGGAATGGAGCTTCTGATCTCGGCCACACTTCGAGTTCTTCGCCACTTTGGGACTCGCTGCGCACTCCCGTAGTTGGCGGCGGGTGACTGGCAAATGTGGAGTAAAAGATGGTTTCTAATTTGAAACATATGCGGCACAGAAGGTGGTTTAGCCAGGATCTTTTAAACTAAGTGTCTAAAGTTCTACACATGAAGTGAGCAAATATTATATCTTCGAAAGTTCTTCACTAAATGTGTTTGCAGAAATCGATTTTCAATCATTATTGTTGATTAACATCTATTAAAATGTAGCCTGGAAATCTCTAGTAGTAACAATAATCGCAGTTCAGTATAATGACGCCCATAGATATAGAACGTCATCACCTAACGATAATAACTAGTGAAATATTCTATAATGTAAGAGAAAGTAGATAATTGGTAAGAGAAAACCCTGAAAGGAATTTATTTCTACATAAACAGAAAACTGGGAATAAAGCAAAATACCCTTTTCCCTGTTCTTTCTTCGAAATCGACGGCCTTGCTTCCTCAAAGGTAACGCTTCCTGACACATTAAAATGCACTAAGAAGCAATTCTCGAAAAAATATGCATGGTAATAATTTTAAAAAATACATAATTTATATTGAATAGTTTTAAAGTAAGTAATGATAATGGACAAAACGAGCAAGTAAAGTTTTGTATCACTTTCACTCTAACCGTTTATTATCCACATTTTTTTTAAAGTGATCGTATTTATTTTTTACGTTAGATAAAATAGTGTCATATACTTCTACAATATTACATTATTGGGTTTGATGCACTTATTGGGTGGTGTAAGTACTATCTGAGTTATATATTTTCTTCTTAACTATTTTCTTCTTGTGTATTTATCGATTTCAGTAATCGTTAATAAATTATACATAATAATTATTGTATATTTCATAGTATTAGGAAGCAATTATTTCCACCCTATTCGCTTCTAAAATCATCTTAGCCACATTACAGAGATCAAATCCAATGAATTAGATGTAAACGTTAATAGTGTAATTTTTTTCGAAAGTGTCTTACCATCACATTCTCTCACCGACAAATTACTCAAGTGTATTTTGCTCACTGGGACTGAATCTTGAGAGGCAGCCTGGAAACAACTCTAGCGCTGGCGCCCAGAGCCAATTCGCAGGTCGTGGCGTTGCGCGTGGTCGCCACCGCTGGCTGCGCTTGTCAACGCCATCGGCGTGAAAGCGCGGCGGCGCAACCTGCCTTTAATCCGGTAATTACTCGTCTCACCGCGCGCGCGCCTGTTTGACCGCGCACAAAGCGGCTCGCGATGAATCGGCTGGCGATGGAAACTAATTACGGGACGCGCGGCCCGCAACGGCATCGGCTGCGCTGCGCTGCGTCGCTAAAGTTCCGCAAAGCTTCTAAATTACGAACTCGATATGAAGCCACCCCGCTGTGAGCGGCGGTCACACACGACTTTCGGGACGCCGTGAAATATGCAGCTGGAAATTATTGTATCAGGTTTATTGTACTAATCATACGGAACAACACATCAAACATTTTTCTCAATTTTGCCGTTAAAAAACATCGCCTCATCTCTGTATATTATGATACTGTAAGGAAAAAAGCATAGGCGTGCGCAGGCAAACAGGAGAGGGGGCTGACATTTATTTTCGGAGTTCCCTTACCCATTAAGATATTTTCGTTTTCATATGGTATTTTAGTTGTACATCCATTTTCAGTCTATTTTTTTTATCTTAGAAATGTATTTGGGGACATTTGTAGGAGATATCACCTACGACTTAGCAGCATTTTTCTGGTAGCTTCATTCATTATACCGACGTATTTATCCAATTTTGTCCAATTTCGGATTTTTTGACTCATTTTAGAGATACCAATGTATCTGTGTGAGAAGGATCTAGTCTAAAGTGGCCACCTTTCAAGGGTATATTCCAAAGTTTCTTCAGGTTTTTACCTCGAATTCGTAGGTTAAATAAAAATTAATTTTAATAATTGAAAAATTTGGAATCAACGATTTGATTTTCATACAGAACACAAGGGTTTCGCTTTTACAACTACGTTAAAGAGCGATATGTTTCAAAATGTATATCCTTAGGCAATAATACATACTGAAACTTAAGAGGGATAACTTACTAAGAATAGTAACTAAATAGATAGATTAATATGCTCATCTGTTTTTCATCAAGTTATAAAATATATTTATATATTCTATACGTCATTTTTTTTAGAATTAAAATATACATAGAATTGAAATATTTTATTACGTAAGACACCGGGAGCCCATTTCAAAATGTTTAGGGGGTCACTTCCCTGGACACTCTTGTTGATAGATTGATGTTTCCTGGCAGCCTATGAAAATATTAATTTTTTTACCGCACGTAAGAAACCACCGGCACAAAACCCTGCGAGTGTGCTACTTCTAGAAAGGGTGTTACCTCCCAGTCCTGCACCAAACAGATTTCAGACGAAAAAAATTTGAAACAGAAAAAAAGTTCGCAGATTATGGTGTAAAGAGGAAGGAGGCAAGCGCACGCAACCCGCAACACAATCCTGCAACACAGTTCAATACCCAGAAACTCCTTCACACAACCCAGAAACAAAGGGCTCAATGCCTTTAACATTGTTTATGTTCCTTAAGCCGTATTCCACGAATTGAGATTTCTATTACATCCAGCAAAATAACGTCTACCAAATGTTTGCGCAGGTCGAACTATAACAGATTATCTACATATTTCATCAAGTGAAACAGATAAAATTTATTATTATTATTATTATTATTATTATTATTATACATTATTCACAGTATCTACTGGTCGGTATGTCAACCTCACACAGGAATGATGACCAGGTGTGTGGTTGCTTTACTGAAGGTTCAGATGGCTTCTGACAATACGGCATGTATTCAAAATTACACACTTTTGCATATTATATACATTCCTGGCATTCAAGTGAATACACTCCAGTGCCCAAAGTGTCATTTTTGGGATCACTCCTGTAGCTGATATTATTATAGGCACAGTTGTCACTTTACTGAAGTTCCACTGAGATGCGACTTCATGGGCGAGATCGGTATACTTCTGGATCTTCTCTTGATATTTTCCCGATATGTTGTGGGTATTGGGTATTGATATATCGATAAGGAAAACCTGCTGATGGTTTCTATCAATGTACGTTGTATCGGGTCTATTGCCGCCGACATGTCTGTCAGTGATAATGGAGCGATCCCAGTAGAGTGTGTGCTCACTACTTTCAAGCACATTCTGAGGCACATATTTATAATAGGGCACGGAAGTGGCGAGTAAGCCCGTTCTCAATGCCAATAATTGGTGTACCTGCTTCGCCACTTCATCATTCCTCTTTTTGTATTCCAACTGTGCGTGGCTGCTACATCCACTTGTCACGTGTTGGATAGTTTCGCTTGCAGCCTCACATCTTCTACACGAGTCGGAATGAATGGTAGAATCTCTCAGAATGTGTTTTCTGTAGTTCAGTGTTGGTACCACTTGGTCCTGGATAGCTATCATGAAGGCTTCTGTCTCCGGAAAGAGATCCCCGTGCTGGAGCCATGCGTGCGACGCAGAGATGTCGACTTCTGGTTTACTCAGCTCGTGAGGGTACCTTCCATGCAGTGCCTTCGCTTTCCATAAGGATATCTTCTCTTCCGTTTCAATGATTGGTTGAACAGGCGGATCAAGCTTTTTCAAGTTCAGAGGACTATAGTTATTATCAACTGCGCTCACTGCTTGCTGAACTCTCCCACAATGTTCCAAGAAGTATCTTCTGAGTGAAGCAATTTGAGAGCTGTGTAGCTTTATGAGATCTACAACACCTCGCCCTCCTTGCGACCTTGGAAGGGTAAAACGCTCAGTACTTGAATGGGGATGATGTTTTCGGTGTTGAGTCATAACGGTTCGAATTGTCCTCTGGAGGTTGTCGAGGTCGGTATTGCTCCATTTAATAACGCCAAAGGAGTATGTGAGCACTGGAATAACAAATTAATTGATGGCCTGCACAAGGTTTCTAGCAGAGAGTTGAGTTTTTAAGAGTCCATGCAATCGTTTACACACTTCAGTTGTTAGTATGTTCTTAGTAACAGTGTGTTTGATTCGGAGTGACTGTTGGAAACCCAAGTATTTGTAAGTTTCATGGGGTTTCATGAAGGTAATCTTTGGTTCATTATCAGTTTCCAAATTTATAACTTGCATATGACCCCGAATGATATTCACTCTCCTGCACTTATCCAAACCGAATTTCATCTTGATGTCGTCAGTGAACTTCTCCGTCACGTTTATTAGTTGCCGCATATGACTCTCAGTGTCTGCATACAGCTTCAGGTCATCCATGTAAAGAAGATGTGAGACCCGGAGAAGAGTTGAGTTCCCCTTTTTGA
The DNA here is from genome assembly GCA_038098605.1 of Gryllus longicercus. NCBI lineage: Eukaryota > Metazoa > Arthropoda > Insecta > Orthoptera > Gryllidae > Gryllus > Gryllus longicercus. Next base: position 91,139 of record JAZDUA010000791.1, on the reverse strand, counting down.
GAGCGATTCCATAATTAGCTGAATTAAGTAGAGTAGACAGGGGATTCAAGGCTAAGCAGAACAATAAAGGGCTCAAAGAGTCACCCTGGAAAATCCCTCGGCGGATGTGTATAGTATCTGTGTGGACGTATTGTTTTCCATTAGAGAGATACAGTTTTGTATTCCATCGACTCATCGCGGTTTTCAGGAAGTTTTGGATAAACGGGTGGACCTTGTATACATCCAAACATTGAAGGAGCCAAGAATGGGGCACGGTGTCGAATGCTTTAGCGTAATCTATGTAGCATGCGTACAAGTTTCTTTGTTTTGCAAGCACTTGCCCCATAATTACAGAGTCTATAATGAGTTGCTCCTTGCATCCCTGAGATCCAGGTCTACATCCTTTCTGTTCATTTGCTAAGATGTTCTGTTCCTCAATGTGTGTCATCATCATTTGTGAAACACAAGATGTTATGAGTTTGTAGAAAGTTTGAAGGCAGTTTATAGGCCTGTACATCGAGGGGTCTTTAGTGTCACCCTCCTTTGGTAACATGAATGTTATTATTATCATTAATATTATTATTATTATTATTATTATTATTATTATTATTATTAGATTTTTGTATTTTTAAACAATACATTTCACTCCCATGTCTACCAGTGTTGACGGTTAAAATATTTTCAGATGACATGTTATTTATCTCCCCCCGACTTAAAGGTATGATATTTTTATAATCATTGAGGTTCTTACATATTTTTATATTCTCACGAGGAAAATGTTGAGACGAATTCATTCTTTTCCGTGATTATTCCAATTTTAATTCATAAGAAACTCTCATTTTGATGACCTTTCCCGTAATAAGATTTAACCACTACCCCGTTAGTAGGTCAAGAGTACGAAAGTAAGACGGTAAAAAGGTTTCGGTGCACGCATCGGTTGACAGAATGAAGAACACCCCCGCTCGGGCGTTTAAGAATCCCGTCGTCAGCGTGACCCGTGTCGCCTGAAACCGCCAGGTTTTGTGTCCCGAACCTGGGACCGAATCTCGGCAAACCGGCTTCTCGTTCTTCATTCCTGCGCAGCCGCGAGAACGATTTACGGGCGGGAGACCCCGCGGGGTCGTTCGCGAAAGTTCAATACGGCGGCGGGGGTCCCTCGACTGCTGCACCTGGGCCGCGCCGCTCCGCGCCGCCCCACGCGCCGGCGAGAGTGCGTCACCCGGGGTCACGTGGGGTCACGTGGGGTCACGTGGGGTCACGTGGGGTCACGCACTCGCGGCGCGCGGGGCCTTGGCATTTCTCCAAGCGCACGCATTTCGCGCGTCTTCACGCGCACCAACAGACCGCGTGCTCCATCCACTGCTGACGAATGGGCTGAGATTCGGCATCACGTGGAGTAATGAAAACGCTGAAATTTTTTTAGCCAAGATGATGTTAAAATACATTTAACATACTTGGGCTCAGTCCTTCTAAGAAAATAATTATACACTTTGTGAGTAGAGGTCATTTTCATTTATCATAAAAATTCAATATTATCAGAGACTAGTGGATCCGGCAATAATTCGCTATTGCAAGTTATTACACTTCACACGCAACTGGTCACGTGACTGTTAATCACGTTTTACGCTACGCTCTGTTAAAATTTTAATAGATGAAAGACTTTCTCGCAAGTATGGGTTTGTTCTACGTCCTGGTTTGGATATGTTTGGCAAGTAGCCCACAGTTAAAACGTTCTCCCTCAAGTTTGAACATGCATTCGTTATGACACATGTCTTGAAGAAATTTGATTTACTTGTCTGAGATAAAGTTCAATTCGGTTCAAATGTGACTCAGATTTCATAATCCCAGGGGTAGAATATGCAGCGAAAAGGTCCTTAATACTTGAGGGTGCGGCGGGTTCCGAAGAGCTTCTGTTCAGGAGCGCTAATTATGAACTCATAAATAATAATCGACAATGCCCCCATTTTGCGTCTATGTGCAAACGACATACGCACATTTCCATTGTACTATGTCTATAATCTTTGCGCAAGGGCAAATAATAAGTCGACAAAGTTTTACCCCTATAATGAACTATATGGCAGCGCGTAAAATTGATTTTTATGAATTAGATTTTGCGCATATGTATACGTGTTCATTTTAGCCGTTCTAACTTCTGAGCATTCAACTTACCAACATTCTCAAGGTCTGGACTTCTTTACAAAGATTTGTTTAATATAAATGCAGTCAAAAATGTGTTGGCAACTTGCCCTCAATGGTTTGAAGTGAGTGAGTATTGATTTCGGGCGCCCAACAACTAGAATATTAATCTCGTAGGTATAATCTATGTTATATCCCGAGATGTCACCCCTATGTGAACCTCAAACTCTGGAACATGGAATCCGACTCCCATCTTCACATCGGCTTGCAGGTTGGTCACCCTTCATGCACCTCTCCTAGTGGATCATCTACCCGGAGAAGACAAGTTCTCAGCTCCCAATTAATCTCTTGACATGTGTGATACCATTGTAAATGAATGTGAATGTGTATCTGTGTGTGTGTGTGTGTGTTTTATGAAAAATGAGAGAACACGAGAAAGGAATGATCAGGCGTACTCCACCTGTTTAGCAGGGATTCTGCAGGACCCACGGCGTTGCCTCTGAATTGTCGCTGCAAGTTATTGCTTCAGAAATATCTGATGCCGAAAAATAGATATCACGTTGCTCTCAGCTTCAGATTTAGCCTGGCTTGTCAAGAAACGACTAAAACTGCATGGTTGGGATTAAGCAAGTACATCCAGAGTATAATTCAACTCAGCAGAGGTAATGAAAAATCTTACATAACCTGTCACCGAAAATCTTTTGAGGATGACTCAGGGAGGCAGCGGCCTCTTGAATCTGAAGCGGGGGCCCTCGCGTAGCTGATCCTCGCAGTCAGCCCACGCGTCGCGAGACCTTGGCATTTCGCCCTGGGGGAAACGAGTAGACTACGAACAACACGTCCCTCCGCGGTTTTTTCCGACAGAGTCTCCCTCCCGGCAAGGTTCGGCTCTTAGCATGAACAGATGTGACCTCTTCCATTGTCATGTAACCCAAATATAATAGTTCTCGGCATTAGTAGGCGAATGGTGAACTGACGATCGTACGCGGAGTTAATGAAAATGGGTATTGTACAAAGTTTAAAAGGGGTTTGTTAATGAAAATAAGTGTCTTACTGATACAAATACCTCGCGTCTCTCTTGCATTCTACACTGAGCACATTTAGGATGAGTGTAGATTGTGCACATGTAGATTTTTTGAGAATTCGTTTTCGGCAAAATCACAACAAATGTTTAGTATTAATGTTAATTTTAATTATGAAACTTTTAATATACTGGTAATACATAGAAGTACAATTATCAGCAGAGCTCGGATACTGATGACGTAAAAATTATTTGAAAATGACCTATAAAAATACATAAGTATGAAGAGAATGGCCTAAAAGACTTAAAAGTAGGAGGCCCCCAGGTACCCGTGTTTTTGGAGTTTTTGAAGCATTATTTTCGATGTGAGCCTTCCTCTAATTGGATTTTTATAAAATACCGGCCTTCTTTTTTTTCATACGATAGGACAGACATGAGCAACTTTAAGATTTTTATTTGAATAAACATTTCTTCTTTTATCAGGTGATGATTTTTATTGTTAACTATACTCCCTGATAGTGCTGTGTGAGCTCTTTACAAGGGTTTGTAATCAGCCACTAGCTTGAACGCACTTTCATACTACACTAATGTAAATTTTCACTCCAAATTAATTCATGGCTAGCTTGCGCACTCTCTTTTTACGCATGCATTGACGTCATGGGTGAACCGCATTCTGCGCAACAAATTCTTGACCCCACGAACACGCGTATTCCTGGGATATCTTTTCGTTGTAAATTCAACAATATTTTGTGCATATGTAGCCTTACTCACAAGAGATTCAAATGCTACGACATTTTGTAACAAAATGTAGTTTGACCATCATCACAGTAGGGTTTGAATATTTTCACGTCAATAATACTCGTGCATCATCAGTGCGTATTGCTTAATGAAAAAATGAATTTAGAACTGTATTTTTCTCCGCGATAATATCCTTTTTATTACCTCTTGAACTACATTAATGGTAGCTCTAAAAGACACTCAACGCCTTGAACTTTTACTTTTTACATTGCTAATGAATGTCAAGTTAAAGAATCGAAGAATTTCGACTTAACTAAAAGTGAATTATGTCATTATAATGGGCTTAATCTAACAATATGAGAGTCCGTCGAGTCATTTACAATTCACATTCACTCATTTAAAATCTCTCTTTCACAACGAGCGTGATAATTTCTCGTTATAATGAGATGTAATGCTAGGGAAATGTCAGGGATTTCTAGACTGCGTCCATTGGCCATCCGGAGAGGCGATTTCTAAAGTGGGTCGAATTCATTTGACGGGCCATTTTCAACGAGATTTCTATTTTAAATATATTTATAAATTAAATTGTATTTTACGTCTATTGTATTACTTTGGATCAATTAATTAAACAATTAACAAGCAGCAATAACTCATTTGATTTTTTTATTAATCCATTCACACGTAATGACATAGTGCATAGTACCGTTTTACTTTAACACTTTTTTGACTGTATTTGTATATACTACATATATCAAGGCACTGGAAAAGGTCAAAAAACATGTCCGACACGTTGTCATGTGCAGTGTTTTATTATTGTTTGCTAGAAATTTGGAAGTTTAAACCATTTTTATTTACGTAAGTATTCTCTGTGTTCAAACTGTCTAAATTGACGTCACTCACTATTCTTAATAACTGTTATAGAACTACACTTCCTTCTAAACATTTCGACTGTCATTTCAAAAAAAGAGAAGACCCCTGTACGTCATACCTCATAACTGCTGTCTTGCACGATATAGACACTGCTCTTATTATAGTACATTATCATGCAACACAACGGTGAGCGCCCGTTACGTGCCGCGCAATTGTTTCAAGTCGTTTGCAATTACCCGCAGCGCGTACAACATTACGAGATTACCGTAGCTCTCTCCAGGCGCGCGGCCGCCGGCGCAGAAATGAAATCTCCAGGGAGAGAGAATCGACTGGTCGCGGCGCTGGCCGCTGCGGCCGCTGGCGCTCGCGCCCTCACTTTCGCTGGATGAGTTGTCGTTTGTTCCACTCCGCGCCTCTACACGCGAAGAGCGGATCTCTGCGTTTAACTTTAATCTCAGTTACATGCCTTAAGATTTCGTAGCGGGTACGTGTCGAATTTGTTAATTATAGGTGCACGAGAAAAGAACTGGCGTGTGTCTTGAAAGTATATGGATATGTATCACCCACGCAGCACAAACATTTGTCTACGTAGCGTTATATATTAATAAATATAATTTCTCTGAAAATTACTTTCAATATAGTAAATCAATGCATGACTTTAGATTTCAATGATGTGTTTAATGACGAATTTAATGACGGGTTTTGTATTTTATAAAGTATTTGAAACATAAATGATGTTATTTGATAATTAAAATGAATATAAAATTCGTTACATTGTCCGCAGTGACAATTTAAGTTGTTCATATTTTTATCTGAATACACTTAATTACTATCCTGGCTAATGTAAAACGACAACCCTTAGTAGAAACATTTTTAGTTCAGATATGTAGAACATTTTAACACGAATACATATATTTTTTTGTACTCACATCTCTACTCTTTTATGAATCCGAAAAGACAGACGGAACCATTTTATCTTTTTGTTAACAAAGTATGTATTGCGCCTCGGATCTGTGGCTGAAGCGCTTTCGCTGCATGTGATGTCATTTGTTCCGGTGCACAGAGCGCGCGCAACAAACGATTCATGTTGTTTTCCCCTTCGATACGACGCGTCGTTGTCGATTAGCTATAAAACATCCCGAGATGTTTCTATTACTATGAGGAAGACGGCTACGTAGTGCGGAATGTGATAGGTATAACAGAATCCTCAAAGGAAGATGATCAAAAAATAGCTGAGTTACGTGATACGTTGTAAGAGATCAAACCACATATTGAAAGTTCATGTAATGCTATTGATATCCAGTATTTTTCATATTCAGCTGGAGAAGGCTTGAACCAATAAATCATTTCTTTATTAAATTGAGGAAATTCGTTGTTATATGTATGTATTGAGTGACTAGACAAGTTTCATAAAACCCATCATGAGGTTGTTGGGAATGAATTTCTGTCTTGCACTTTTTAATTGAGTTGATTTTCTGTCAGAAATATATGATTTAATTACTCGTATACAATGTGATTAAATTCAACACAGCTCACAATATTTTGGAAATACTAAAATATTTACAGAAAATTTCGTATTTTGCCCGAACGTCTGGCTAGTATCGAAGTATATGTTGTAAACAAAAGAAAAAGATCAATGTTTCTATTAAAGATTTATGAACGATAGATGGTTTCGGAGAACGTCAATTTCTATGGTAACCAGAGAATAGAGAGGACACTTACAGTACCTAAGGAAGTTTTATCCCCGGAGGTGGTAGTGCGTTTCCCCCGTGGACCGTTTGTTAGAAGACTGCCCCAGCATTCGCCTGGCATTGATTGAAAAAAACAACGAAAAACTACCTGTCAGATCAGTCAGCTGCTAGCTTTCTTCTCCAGACAGCGACTAAATTCGACCTAGTTTTACAGCTTGAAAAGTTCTACAATTTATTAGTTAGTATTGAAAATTCTGTTTCCAAGATGTTGAAATAACTTACAAGTTGTTGGTATAGTTTCATTTCCTTTTATGTAGCCTGTTATTTTCTTGTTTTTTATACTTATATTTCGTTAGTGTAAAAGCGCTGCAGAGTTATTCTTAATGGATATTACATTCCCTTCTTTGTTGAGTTTATACGGAAATGGAGCTTGCACATAACAGGAGTGTTCCGAATAACAGGGACGTACACTGAACGTTACGTAAACAAGAAAGAAGTAGACAGAGTGCGTCATTGTCAACTTGTCAGCTGGCAGAAACACTTTGTAAAACCTTTTCACAAACCATTCCACGTGTCACTGAAGAGAATATTCCATTGATATAAAAACCTGTTAAGTAATTAACGCCTCCTCAAATCCGCATAAATAGTAGTTTTGCATTCTACTAGTGATTGCATTCTCTAATAAATGATCAAGAATATGCGCACTTTTAAAGTTTAGCCGGGATTGCAACAAAAATTTTTATTACAATCAAGCCCTACAGTGTTTCTAGTCCAATCCAGCGTTTTAAAAGTATTGATACAAGTTTAAGAATATAATATTTTCGGAAATTCCCTGTACTTATTGGATTATCTATTCTTTGATCTGTTTTAGATTACTTTCATAGTTTCATTTTATTGTAACGCAAAGTAATGATACGTAACGTAATTGAAATTGAAAACAGTAACACTTACTTCCCTTTACGTAAATTACAAATAGTGTGGAAAAGTGAATACATTACTAAAAAATGCGAAGTATGTACCAAACAATCTCTTAAGATGCCTGTAATGCTGGAATAATTATTTGTATATGCATTCTGAATACTTGCTAGTTTCCGCATTTATTTCTTAGGAATCTGCAATAGCATTTACAAAATGTTTCATAACTACTCCTGTGCCTAGTCTCCCAGTTTTCACAGGCGATACGCCAGGTAAGTTACAAAGAAGCGTATTCTGTGAACACTGTTTCTACGAGGGAGTAAACCACAGCAGAGAAATGAAGTAAAAAAGGAAGTCTAGGCAAAAATGAATAAGAGAGTAAAAGAAGAAACGGAATGTAAGAATCAAAGCGACAGAAATAGCAAATACGCGTCTCTCTATTAAATAAATATTATGCAGAAAATTCAAATGTTTTATGAAGTCAAACATATTCAAAATACAGAAATGTAATTCTACCAAGCATAAAAATGTTACTAACAGGTACCTTCCAGGATTACCCCATTAATTATATATGTATTGTAATGTTTTATGTTAAAACGGTTGTTAAGCATCAATAAACATGAATAAATAAATTTAGATGAAAAATGATCACGAAGAAAGGGAATGAAACAACATGACAAAGGAAAGAGAGTAAGAGGCGAGAATCGAGGCGCTCGCCGCGGTCCGCAAGCCCCACATTTCGTGAACCGGAATTGGTCACGAGCAGCCGTGACGCAGCGCACTTCCAGACGGCACCGCCCCGCCTCTCCCCACTCCGCTCCTCCCGCTACGTTCCACCCCGCTCCGCCTCACGCGCCCCGCCCCGCTCCGGCTAACCCGCCCCGCCTCGCTCCGCCTCACCCGTCCTGCCCCGCCCCGATCCTCCTCAACCGCGCCGCGCCGCCCCGCCTCGCTCTGTCTCACTCGCCCTGCCCCGCCCCGCCCCGCCCCGCCCCGCCCTGCCCCGCCCCGCCCCGCCCCGCCCTGCCCGCGCCGCCCCGCTCCACCTCACCCGCCCGGCCCTACTCCGCCCCGCTTCACCCGCCCTGCCCCGCCCCCGCCCTGTCCTGTCCCATCCCGCCTCGCCCCGCCCACCCAACCCCGCTCCGCCTCACCCGCCCCGTCCCGACCCCACAGCAACCCTCCCCACCACCACTACGCTCCGTCCTACCCCGCCCCATCCCTCCACGCCCAGCCCCGTCCCGTTCCGCCTCACCCGCCCCGCCCCGCCCCGCCCCACCCTGCCCCGTGCCCCAGCGCGAGCGAGAAAGTGCGCGGGAATCCGCCGCGCGCAAAAACGCTCTGCCGTCCGCAGCTTATCGCGCGCCGCGAGCGCTCCGCGCCGCAAACAAAAAGCGCGCATACAGCGCGCGGCTCCTTCCGCGTTCGCGCCTGCCACCGCGGCGGAGGCGCGTGCGGTCACCTGCAGCGCTGCTGGCTCCCTCCGGTCCTCCGCTCCCCCGCCCGACGTTCGACTCACACACGAAGGCATCCGCGTTTCTTTGATACGCGCACTCTCAGAAATGGCATTTAATTTAATGTAGTGTACATGAAACTTAATGTAACATTGTACATTAAAACGAGCTTAATATTACATTTAAATGTTAAGTTAAAATAAGTGTACATTTAATGTAGAGGTTCTCCAATTTCCCCTGCATCTCCTGTATTCATATCAGTCCATCAAGAGCATTCATTCCTTCGTTCCTTCCAAATATGACGACAATGCTTTGTAGTAATTTAATGTACATGATAATTACTTTAATGTATATTGCATTAAAGTAATACGAACAATTCTGACAGTGAGGTAAAACTGAAGGTAAACCTTTGTGTCCGCGTTGGTCGTGTCCTCTTTTAGCTTTTTAAACGTTGCAACGTCGTGTTCAGGAGTTCTTTCGTATATCGTCGTAGTGGCCACTTGTCTGAGATCTCCTGGACTTGTGAATATTTGCTTAGGAAGAGAGTTACCATTCTTCGCACTTGCTACGATTTCCCCTACTTCTTATTTTGCACATGAAAGTATGAACACGAATTAGGTGTGCCAAAATCTTACTTTATGGAATGTTAAAATGTTTGTGAAGTATTTTTTTCTGTTTCATTTGCGAGGAAAATAAGATTCCATTAGAGCATCAAGAAATATATACAATTCGGTTTCAAACAATTCAATGAAAGTTAAAATGTCATTGAAATATTCCATCTAACTTTTGGTTTCGTTCTTTTAGGAATATTTTTATTTTCCAGTAATCTAATATTTCTAACAAAACTTGTGAGACCTCGATGACAACTAATCCTGTCAGGCCGACGGTAGCGAAATACTATATAGTCTAGCAACAATTTAGTTTTTATTGAACGTTCAACAACACCAAGATCTAATAGCGTACAGTACAAGATCAAGATAATAAAAAAAACTCGATGTACTTTAATGAGCCAATTGTTGAAAGTATTTGTCACCGCCCAGAGCGCCTCCATAAACCATGGCCAATAAATATTTGAACCATGCCAATATTTTAAGGGCGATTACTTACTATCACAACTTTACATTTAATTTTGTTTAGTTTTTCTATTTCGCTTACCGGACCCGGTTACAACAACAATATTTGTTCAGTGTTTCGTCAGAAGAGAAAGAAGGTGTAAAATATGACTGCTTCATTTAGAATTTCTATTAACTTAATGTCTCCAATACTAAAATGTTCGTAGATGACACTGCTACGAATAGTCGTGGAATCAACTGTTGAAATTTAAATCTACAGAAGCGTGGTTAGATCATTGCGCTGGTTTGCTTGTAAGGGCAAACGAGAATTAGGTTGCAAAATAACAGTTTTCAGAGCTTACATTAGATGAAACACATTGTTTTGCAAGCTTTTTTGGGGACACAAAAATCTGGTTCCGCAGGAAGAGAACTACAGTTCTTACACTCATGACATGCTTTATAGTCTGATGCAAGCTGGAAACAAAACATCGCAACAGTCATAAACAAGATGCATGAAGTAATGTTCCTCTCAAAGTGCTAAGTACTTTGACGTTTCTTGTTCATAAAACTACCTAAAATGTCAGACAATTTTCTCTGCAATTCTCCTTCATTCTTCCTTACTAAACATAATGAAGTAGGAGAGTCGAAGGTCTTTAATGTTTTTGTCTACTTTTTGTTTAAATATTCAATATTTTCCCAAATTTGCCTTCTCCACTTGTTGGAAGTTTCTCAACTGGAGGAAATTAATTTTGCAGAGAGAAATTTGTTCCCTCTACTTTCTACCAAACTCTTGCAATATCCTTCACCCTTAAATGTGAGTTAGTTTTGATATTAAATTGCGCACTTAATAGTTAAATAATGGTTTCTGGATATACATTTCATTTTACGAACGCCATTTCTTATCAAATAGTCATTAGAATTGTGTCTTTAATAATGTAATTGATAATTTAAATTACTTTCTCGCTACCTTTCCGAAATGAGTCTGAAGAATTATTTTCGAAAGCAACTAAATCCATTCGGTTTCCCACGTATCATAAAATAAGCAATCACTTTCTTCTCTAAGTGGGTTAAAGTGCGCCCAACAATGCTCTTTATTTGTGGTTCTCCCACTTCTCTTTTTGGCTTCCTCTTTCACCGTATTTCTCCAAACAGCCTGCATACAAAGACGCGTCACAGGACGGAGCCTGCTAGAAAGTTAAGCAGATAACGTGACCCACCTTACGAGCTCTTTGAATTCAACCTGCTGTGCGCGAAAAGTTCTTGAGAATGGTCGGCGTATCCGTTTTCTTCAGGTCACAAAAGCAAACGAGTTTTTCCTTTACCTTCGCCGTGCGTCCTCTTTATTCATGCAAAGCAATAAATAAGAAAGCAGCACATAAATTCAGATATCTGAATCTCCAAAACGGACTAGATTAGAGCAAAGTTGCAGAAAACGTTTTAGTGATCTCACAACAATTTTGAACCTACTGAAGGACTTACATATCAACAGTTTTATTCAGAATATTTATGTAAATTGGGTTTGTAATTGTTTTCTCTACGACTATTTCAGAATGTATAAATTTTTGCACGTTATTGAATGCAGTAATGATGACGATTCCACAAGCCGTTAAAGAATATTATTCTCGCACGGCTGTCGACCAAATCAAATTCGTCTTAGTTCATTACACACGACAGAGGGACCTCGCAGTCGCCTATCCAGGGTGCCACGGCAGGTCGCAATTATCGTAAGACTGGTGAACCACGAAACAGTATGCGAGTTGGTGTTTTTTGGGGTCAGAAAACATTGAGCGTTCTGTAGTCGTTCTGAAAGGTTAAGGCGCTCATTTAATATTTTTAAAACATCAATTTCAAAGTCGTGGAGAAAGTATACTCTTGTACTCGCGCTGGCTATTATTCACTCGTAGAAATTCTAACATTTGCGTCGCTCGAGTCGTAAACATCACCTTGTGAATAATAGCTATCATTCTCCGCTCGTCGAAGAATATTCCATTCCAAGACACAGCGAGACGCTGAGAAAAAGTGTTCGGCGATCAGTTTTGCGCTCTGTTTGGGGAAGATCTACCAGACAATGAGCGAATTTTGTGAGAACTAGGGATGGGACAAGCTTCAATCCATCGAATCCCACTGAAGAGTTGAGATTGATGAATTGAATCCCTCATTCAAATCCTTTTAATCTTCACAAATTCCTGCAATGCAATATCATTATATTTTTTCATTCTCAATATTTCAGTTTCCAGGCGTTTTACATGGCTCATATTTCATTATATACATAACGTAACATTAAAAAAGAGAATTCTTTTAACTTTCTTTGACATGTAAGCAGAAAAGTAAATACAATCTGACTCAATTGGGGTGAAATATCTTGCAAAATTCGACGGTTCTTTTTGAACGATTCTTCTTACGAGACATCCTTACTTAGTATGGATCATTTCATTACTTATATTTGGCGAAATTTGCCCATCCATCTCTATTAAGATCTTAAGATAAAGTTTTTCTCAAAATTGACCTCCCAAGCTAACTTATGTTATGATCTCTGATAGTTAATAAATGATAATGAGACATTCGAGACCGAAAAAAATGTTTTGGATTTTCCTGAACTTTGTCCCGAAAGAAGTGCACAGTGAATGAAAGGGCCCACGCGGGGAAATAGAGGCCGTAGTAGAACGAACCGCCTCTCTCCAGAGGGGCTGACGGAATTTCACCGGGAGCGCCCGAGGTGGGGGGGGCGGGGGCGGCGGCGCAGAGGTCAGAGGGGCAGCGCCCTGCGGCGGTGGCGGCGGCTGCTGCAGAACAAACGAGCCGCGCCGCGCGCGCTTCGTGGGAAGCACAGGGGCGCGGCTCGGGCGCAGGTGTGTGGCGGAGTGGCTTGCCGAGGGAGAGGCGGTGGATCTGGGCCACCGACAGAACCACACAAAGGAGAGACCGGGTACTCATTGCTAATCCGATACATCGCGGCCTCACAACGAAAAGGCTCTACCTGACGTTTCTGGTGACTATGTTCTGTCATATTCATTATATTTCCTGTCAGGTCAGTAATAAATAAAAGAAACAGTTTTCATATCAGGATTCAACAAAACCTATGAACAAAGTGACTTTTGGAGTAACTCCAGACTCAAAGTGCTCCCCTGTAAAATTACGGATCCTTGTCATTCAAAGGTCGCGATATTGTATGAGCAACATTATAATTTTATTAGCTTCCCCTGGCTAAGGTTCGCTAATGCTCATTTTTCTCCGTGCACTTGTACTTTTTTATCTTCACAGTGTTTTGTGAAAACGAAACCTCTGCTTCACGGTTTTTGGCGCATTCAGCTAGCTAAACGTCGCGAAACATTAATTCTTTTCATCGAAAGGACTCTCCCACTCCATTAGAGATGTGTCCAAATTCCAGCAGTAGCCCTTGTGTTAGGTAATATTATCTCAACACTGGCCGTAACTCGGCGAATAGTGCCTAAACTTGAAAGGTAGGCTCTCTGACATTTTCAGATAACACCCATTTAAATTAAATATTATTCCTAAAAACTGTGCAGTAACGATTTAGACGATGTGAAATATGAGACTGTGCCGTAATTTCCATGAATAATCGTGTCACAAGTCAGGTGGCGTTTTAACTACGGAAAATGCCGTTTTCGTATCTTGCTTACATAACTGAAACATAGGTACCTCCAACCTTCGCTCAAGAATGTAAAAACCCCGCCGCATTCCGCTCGCGTGACGCTTCCGAAAGCGCGCCTCGCAGCGACCGGCAAAGCGACATGCGGGCAAAAACCCGGCAAACGAACAAAAACCCGGCAAGCGGGCAAAAACCCGGCAAGCGGGCAAAAACCCGGCAAGCGGGCAAAAACCCGGCAAGCGGGCAAAAACCCGGCAAGCGGGCAAAAACCCGGCAAGCGGGCAAAAACCCGGCAAGCGGGCAAAGCCCGGCAAGCGGGCAAAAAACCGGAAAACGAACAAAAAGCCGGCAAGCGGGCAAAAACCCGGCAAGCGTGCAAAAACCCGGCAAGCGAGCAAAAACCCGGCAAGCGAGCAAAGGACGGCAAGCGAGCAAAGCCCGGCAAACGAGCAAAGCCCGGCAAGCGGGCAAAGCCCGGTAAGCGGGCAAGAACCCGGCAAATGAACAAAAAGCCGGCAAGCGTGCAAAAATCCGGCAAGCGAGCAAAGCCCGGCAAGCGGGCAAAAACCCGGCAAGCGGGTAAAAACCCGGCAAGCGGGCAAAAATTCGGCAAACGAACAAAAACCCGGCAAGCGGGCAAAAACCAGGCAAGCGAGCAAAGCCCGGCAAGCGAGCAAAGCCCGGCAAACGAGCAAAACCCGGCAAGCGAGCAAAAACTCGGCAAGCGAGCAAAGCCCGGCAAGCGAGCAAAGCCCGGCAAGCGAGCAAAGCCCGGCAAGCGAGCAAAGCCCGGCAAGCGAGCAAAGCCCGGCAAGCGAGCAAAGCCCGGCAAGCGAGCAAAGCCCGGCAAGCGAGCAAAGCCCGGCAAGCAAGCAAAGCCCGGCAAGCGAGCAAAGCCCGGCAAGCGGGCAAAAACCCGGCAAGCGAGCAAAGCCCGGCAAGCGGGCAAAAACCCGGCAAGCGAGCAAAGCCCGGCAAGCGAGCAAAGCCAGGCAAGCGAGCAAAGCCCGGCAAGCGGGCAAAAACCCGGCAAGCGGGTAAAAACCCGGCAAGCGGGCAAAAATCCGGCAAACGAACAAAAAGCCGGCAAGCGGGCAAAAACCCGGCAAGCGAGCAATGCCCGGCAAGCGGGCACAGCGTCAGCAAAGAAAGGCGCAGCGGCCTCGCCCTCCGCCGGGCGCGCTGCCGTGCCAGCGGCCCCGCGCCGCCGCGCGCCGCCCCGCGCAGGATGAATGAGGGGTCGAGTGCCGCGTGGGATAATTGGAACGCTTGCTCAACGCAGAGGTGCTGCTCGCCCGTAACGAGAGCGGAGTAGCCGCGTAAATACGATGCTGCCGGTGCTCGGAGTAAGATGTTGAATGCTGCTTTATGAAGCGAAAGCGGTTGAAATGAGCGGAGGCAATATCAGTACGTCCGCCAAACCGCGCCTGGGTTCGTGATCACGTGATGATCGGGTGATATCTTGTCCGAATGAATCACAGAGAATGTAAGTGTCGGCTAGAAAAGAGCTTTGTATAATTTTCAAACCATAAATTACTGGCACTGCAAATGTTCTTCGAAGCGCTGTCAATCTAATGAGTGAAAGACAAAATGAGGAACGAAGAACATTTAAAACGCTTATTTGAACAGTCTTCACTTTTGTCTATCAAATAAAACTTCTAGCAATAATTGTTCATAAAGTCTTCAGATAAAATATTAAAATGAGGTCAAGTTGAAAAAAGTAAGACCTTTTAGGCGATCACATAATGAAGTGGAAGAAACAAACCAATGGGAATTTTTGGATGTAGAAAATTAACATCAAAATATAATAAATTATAATTATCCAAAAAATAAATATTTGTAAAGAAAAGTGTCTGCGATTTGCTTAGTCATTCTTTGAATCACAACATTCATTAGTAACTCTTCTATTGCTGTGCTGACGTCTAAATACAATCTCACGTGTGTAACTAGTGTTCAAGCGGCTTCATTCACCTACTGAAATATAAATTTAATAAGAGTTTCGTTTCCACCGCGCCTACATTTCTCGCCTTTAGTGGCTTTTCATTAGCACCTGTCAAAACCAAGAGAAAACAACTTCTGTAAAAGGATCCAGAACCACAGCCGAGGTTATTATTCAATTTTCGGTCAAGTGGGCAGGCTTTAGGGAAAAATACACTTTCTCAAGTCTCACGGATGCGGAAACGGCGCGCTCGAAAACAAGGTATTGGGTCCCGGCGGGGCAGGGCGGGCGCGGCGGGCGGCGCGTGTTTGTTTTCGCCCCGGGGCGGTGACGCGGGGGGGGGGGGGGGGGCCTCGGGGCCGCCGCTCTCCGCCCGGGGCCGGGCCACCGACCTCCTTCGCCGCCCCCGGCGCCCCCCCCCCACGCGCTGCGCTGACCGCCGCGCCCCTCATCGACTCCTCACTGGCGGGAAGCGTCTTTCGTGTGATCTCCAGGTCCTACTAATTCCATCTCGACAGGCGGCGCCACCAACTCACCAACGTTCAGCACCTGATTTCTGACACCTTTCCGCGATCGAACCCGCGACCTTTCTTTCACTGGTACTTTCGAGCCGCCAGTGCCTCTGACCGAGGGATCCTAGGTTCGAGTGCCGACTGCGGTAGGATTTTCGACACTAGCTAGATAGCTGGGTCGAGTTGGGTTGCTGTCTGTAGGAGAATTCCAGAGTCCGGCTGCCTTCATCGGTAGTTTTCCGTGGTTTCTCCGATCAGTACCAGGCGAATTCCGAAGCAGTATACTAACAAACGGGCCACGGACCGTGCGCGATCCTTCGCTACCGCCATTTATTATTTTCTCAGCTGGTTGCCCCGCGAGGCAGAAGTAAGGAGTTATGATAACAAGAGAAGGCGTAATGAGGAGTTTCCAGAAAATTAATATTGGTTTGCAGTAGATTGGCGGTTCCTAACATCACAGTTCAAACTTCGCCAACAACTGGGTGCAAAATAGCGAATTAGGTGGAACAAGGGAATGCCCAATTTTTTTGAATCTACAGACTAGATCTGAGACGCGATCTCTTAAACATTCCATGTTGCGCCAATTACGGCGAATAATTTTCGTAACTGTATACAGAATAATTGATCTTGAATATTCTTTCTTCATCTTCAATATAATAATCTCGTCTCCTGTAGCAGCGAGTGTGAAGGTAACGTCTTACGGCTCGACCGTATCAGTGATTGCGTGGTCTCAGGTTTGATCCTGAATAGGCGCTACACATTTAGTTTATGTATTTAACATTGGTGAGTTTGTGACACCCTTCGGACTCAAATGCAGGTACTAATTGGTCGCATCGGTATTTTCGGTAGCTTCCCTAATTACGACTTGACAAATGCCGCCCTCTTCAACGGGCCACGGACCGCGCAGGGTGTTAACTTCATTCCCTTATCATCATCGCCTTCACCACCATCATCATTATGTGAAGTGGGGCGTCAAGGGGTAGTGCGTCCCGCCCATACCCATTCCGTCACAACCGGTATATGCCAACAAGACGGAATTGCAGGGCTGTTACTTCGCGGTACTTGCTCTAAGAGAAAGAAAGATCCTCAATATTTAAATTACACTTACAGTACACTTAAAATCGTATAATTAAATTATACTTCACAATACTAAGCATAATTGTCCAGCTTTCCTAAGGACTTTTCCTTTCCTAAGAATTAATGCTGTTAATTAAAGATACGACCAAAATTTAGAGTAAATATTTGACGTAAGAATGGTTTGACGCCATAGCGATAGTTTTGACATTGTCATCCACATCACAATCTCTGAATGAAACCATCAAATACTTCCTAGTTCTTCTCCGCGCGTCACCTCGGCTGGCTTTTGGGGCTCGTGCGCGACCGAAATATTGACGGAAGCGGCCGACGCGGCGCGCGTTTTCGTGGGCCGGAGGTCCTCCTGGGCGAAGTGGGCCGAACAAACACTCCGCACCTCCGCAACGCTCGCCGCGCCGGTCGCTCAGTCCGAGACTCAGTCGGAGGCAGCCGACGCCGCTTCCTGAAGGCCTTCCGCCCCTCCCCCCCTCACACTCACTCACCGCTTGACACGAGGAACGGAGATGACACTAAACGCCTTCCTGCTCCCGGCAGAGTAGGTGAAGTTCTCCCGAGGAGGATACGCGTCAATCACACTTCAATGAGATGCGAGTCATACGTCAATCGCATTTCAATGAATTTGAGATATGAAAAGAAGTAGTGATCGTAGTGTTGTCTGGGCTATCTGTTTTTTGTTTATTTATTTATTTGTTTATTTCCACCGACCAGCATAATTGCTATCCATGGATTGTTTACATATAATAACAACTAAAAATACAAGTATACAAATAAATAAGACAGCAGAAATACCTTTCAATCCACAAGGGCGATCTGGGACGAGTCGTGTCCCTGTCGTGGTGGCTGACATATTGTGGCCTTCCTCGGAGCGTACTGACGCGTAGTGCTCATTAGTAATTTATTTCTTTATGTCTTCCTTGAAGTGAGAGATGACATGTCCAATTCTGAATTGAAATTAATACCCTCCTAATTGAATTTATGTTAAATGGATACATGGACAGAATATGTTAATCGTCGTTAGAAATCAAATCAGTTGGTGCTTTGCGATCTAATGATTCCATCTTTGTGGTCCTAAGTAGATTAAATGTCACTTCGAATTATAAATCATCTGTGATATATTTTGCATTAAGAACAATCAGTTTTTTAAAAATTGCCAAGGGCTTTGTACAAAACTGCAGACATTTTGGGACACGTATTATTTTGGATAAATGCGCTTCTAGGTAAGATATATGTCTAGTTAACATGCTAGAGAGGTATTTTGTTTTTTAGAAAGATGTGAATATTACAGTAAGTATCAATGCGTCAGGGTTTTGTCATTTCCAATGCAATTCATGGTACGTAGTTTATGACGATTAGCGAAATCCCATGAAAGGAAATGGCATTCTTACGATCGCTAAGGGAATCTGGGATTCACTATGATAATTATATATTCAGATTACTTAGAATATGTTAATAAGCTCCACATATGTTACAGTGTGCAGAGAATTCTGGAATACTACTTGTAAGAAGTAAGGATAATTGTCACTGGAGACCCGTAGTAATCGGAGATTTTTGTATGTGTTATAAGTAAATTTGTATTGTTTTGTATATTTGAATCATTGTATTTGTATATAACGCAAAATGTTAATGTTTTCGATTTCTGTAAATTGTTCTAGGGTCGTGTTTGTTGTGACCACATTCTTTGAAAAACATTTTTTTAATTAGGAGAATGTGCACAACACTGTGAAACTTATTAATAGCCCAGACCTAATTACAAATACCCCACTAACACGCATTCTTCATTCGTACACACCACTGAATAAAGGCTCTAAACATAAAGACATTTCAAAGATTTATTGCCACTGATAAGTTCCTTTAAATCTACGCTTTCACGCCAACGCCTTCCTCCATTTCCTGGTGCGAACATTTCCCTCACAATTAGGTTTATGTGAGGCTCGGCAGGAACGTTCAGGCGACCGACTGGTCTTCAGCAATCAAGTCTAATTAGCCACAATCCGTCCCTGGGAAGCTTTACACGCGTGGCCCATTTCTCAGGAGCGTCGACGGGGCTGCTGGCCGGATCCGCCGCGGCGGGGCGCTACCCTCGGCCAGGAGCGTCGCTGGCTGCGCCCCAGCCGAGAGATCCGCAGATAGCGGCGGCGCGCGTGGCGAGCGCTGATACAGGAAGTTCTCGCGACGCTCCAGCGGCCACTTAGCGCGCGGGCGAGAGGCCGCGTGCGCGCGCGTGATAACGGGAATGGTGCCGGGGGCCACGCGGCGCGGCGCGACGCGACGCGGCGGAGATCGAGAAAGGGCGGCGCTGCTTTAAGAAAGACTCCGCTGGTGGAGGTAAAACGGATCTATATATCGCATTACAACGCGCGCAGAAATTGAAAGAATACTACGCGCCCTCCTGTTATGTAAGAAGTGTCCATTGTTTTGTTAAATACTCAGGAACACGGAGGGGAAAAAATGAAATAGTTTCGATTTTGATTGAAAATGCAAATATTTTATTGTGTTATTCCGCCTAATGTCATACTGCGCCTACCGAGTGAATTCTCAGATGCAGTGCGTCACTTCTTACAAGCAACTGACTTCATGTAACAGCAATCCTCCGAGGAAGAGACAGATCGGCAATAAATATTTCCTATTTACGTGTTGCTTTGTTACTTCTTTTTCTTTTGTTAATAGTCTGGTAGTATTTAATTACCAGTATACTACGCGATATAGAATACATTAACTTAAGAAAATATGCTCTTAAGCAGACGAATTAAAAATAAATGTTTTCATAACACTATAATACACATGAATTTAAGCCTCCATGCCTAGGTAGTTTTCCCATTTTTGTAGAGGGAAAATGCAATAATTGTAATCTAGTGACTGACAATTTGAGAGATGATCAGAGTAAAGGGTTACTCTTTCACAGGGTTATTGGCTTCATTCCCACTTTGGCCAATTGTGACTCACCTTCCTTTAGCAAAAACGTGTTGGGAGTCCTTTTGATTCTCACCGGCTAATTAAAATCGTTTGCAAAAAATACTTTCGCAAAATGAAGTGTCGCGACCTTCCCCCTTGGTTGACATCTTATATTTACTCCCCTGATTCCATTTCGACGCCTCCTCTCCTTTTTGTGAGAAAAATATAAGTGACTTCATTAAAAGTTTGGTTCATAACATTTTATATTCACTGTAGAATACCTATAATACCTGCCTAAGCTCGACTTGTCGTCCCGTATCCTTTCTGAACATTCTATTCCAACATCCACTGTAGAAACAATATTTAAATTAAAATATAATACATTTTTTACATTTTTTCGTATGGATGTAAACATTTATTTAAGTTTTATATAAATAAAAATAAATATTGCAAAACTCAAAAGTCACTTTTTATAACTTTTAAGATTTGTAACTTAATGTATATTTTTAAGATAAGTAACTTAATGTATATTTTTAATTTCATTCTCCGAAAAACCAATGTTACATTCAATTCTCATTGCCGTACTGTTTCTGTTTGGACAGTTTTCGTAACCAGTGAACGCGAATGTCCCGCCTGAACCAGTTGAGAAAAATGCATAATTTCGCTCATGGCGAGGAAGAGCGGTGCATTAAGCGCTGGCCGCAGACAGCGTGGGCTCCGGCGGCGCTGCGCCCAGCGCTAACGGTGCGCGCACCCACGCGCGAGGGCGACGCCACCACTCGGCCAGCGGCGCCGCGCCAACGCGCCCTAGCGCACCGCCCACCGTCTCCCGTCCAGCCATGCAACTCCGCTATCCCCATGCGATTTCCTGTCTCGCCATCCCATCCCGACATACATGCTACCCGATTTCATATCCTGTCCCGCCAGCCCCCTAGAAATCCAATTCCGACATTACGCCCCAACATCCCGTCTCGACATCCCGTCTCGACATCCCGTCTCGACATCCCGTCTCAACATCCCGTCTCAACATCCCGTCTCAACATCCCGTCTCAACATCCCGTCTCAACACTCCATCCAACCATTCTGATCCTGTAGCAGTATCCCTCCAGTCATCCAATGCCGAGATGCCGTCCAGTCATCCCATCCCGAACCCGTCTTCACCATCCCGTTCCGCCACCCCGGCCACCCACCCTAGCATCTCGTTTAGCCACCCTGACGTCCACCCCGACGTCCACCCCGCGAGCGCAAACACGCAAAAGTGCATGTTTATCATTTAAAGATCTGCAGCTGAATAAATTTATGAAGAAAACATCCCAACTACAAGAATCAATATGCTTGAAATTGTCATGGAAAGTTGGGACTTATCTTAAACTTTTGAGCAGCAAGATTGCACCCCGAAAAATAAATATATTCGGGATGTGTCTGCATAAACTTTAGAAAATGTGTACATATTCATTATATGGAAAACTGAGAAAACCTACAATCACCGTTTCATGTCGTCCTTTATTAAGTTCCAAACACTAACGAAATACACATTCTGGAACAACATAATCACTATTAAATGTGAACCCAGAGACCAACATCTTTATGAAAATGTAATGAAATGTTTTATATTTATCAAGACCTGTACATAATTTTGTAGGGAATTATGCAAATAAATTCTTCGTTCATCTTGCCCTAAAAACGAAAAGCACCTCTTACAATTATAATCGCTTATTATTTTTGTGAAATGACATATATACTTTAGTGTAGGGAATAAAAGAAAAAGGTCCCTGTATTTCTCCATAACCAATTAAAATTGTGATGAATCCATATTTAGATAAGGCATTTGAACGTAGTGTATATCTTTCACAACATACACGCTATTTCCCTTCACGTTATTTGAAGTGAAATTTCATTCATGCAACACTTTCCCCATTCCAATTTACTCTTTTAAATCTTATTTGTCATTAATGAGACAAAAAGATATAACAACTCTAGAAAATCAGATGAAAGTAGGAATCTTCTATCATTTTAAGTAATAGTCTGATATTTGCGCAGAAATCTATTCAAATGTCATATATGTATGAGTTTGATTGTTAGTTCTTTTTAGTAAGGTTTTAAGCGATAAAAGATTCAATAAAGTGTAGATTGTAAATATCACTTTTTTTGCGATTTAAATAAAATGGTGAGCAGTGGCGTAATTCTGGCTTTAGTTTTGGATTCAGCGTGTCGACATAAATAGAGAAGTATGTGTCAAATCTTCGGATCTGACAACAACACCCGAAAACAAAAATACTATTTCACGGTGTTTTTTCGCTTTCTAAAAAGCACTGGAGGATGGTGGTGCAATTCCAGCTAGAGATTCGGATTCAGCGTGTTTACATACGTAGAGAAATATGTGTCAAGACT
This sequence comes from Gryllus longicercus, assembly GCA_038098605.1. Classification (NCBI taxonomy): domain Eukaryota; kingdom Metazoa; phylum Arthropoda; class Insecta; order Orthoptera; family Gryllidae; genus Gryllus; species Gryllus longicercus. The sequence goes on along the minus strand of JAZDUA010000791.1, from coordinate 68,844 downwards.
TTGGGTTCAACAACCTTTTTTTATGTATGTACCTGTGTATTATTGTATATTTTTCGAACTATTTCTATTTGCATAGCAGCGCTATTAGTGTTACTACGTTGTAAAATATACTATACACAGTCTTTTCAAAAATACGCGGACTGTTTGAATTGCGCGTCTCCAGTTGGTTCTAGGGGAATCCGCTTGATTACGCTAGCTTTGCTCGGATCGAATGATTATGACGCCATTTTGCGATTGTTTGTATCTTTATTTCTTTATTAGTTACGTGGTTTTTAGTGAAGTGCAATTTTTTCGTTTGGCGGATTTCAAAATAAATGATCTGAAAGAGCAACGACTAGCTGTGAAATTTTGTATGAAACTAGAAAAACTTGCCACAGAAACTTTCTATATCTTTAACAGAGCTTACGAAGATGTTGATATGAAACGTAAGGCATGTTTCAAGTGGCATGAACGTTTTAAAGATGGTCGATAGTCCATTGAAGATCATGCGCGTCCTGAACGTCCTTCCCGTCAACTAAAAACCGAATCCGCCACCGCCACCGCCGCCGGTGAATCGTATTCTTTTTTTTAATTTTTGCTTTTTTTTTACTTTCTCCCATAATGCTTACCCAGAATATTTTATTGAAACGATTCGCATCGGATGTGTTTGTGAATACACCGAAAACATTAATACACTGAATTCAATGCCATAAATATATTTTTATTCAAACGTTTGTACAAAATAATATTTTTTTCACCCTTCGTTTATTTACGTGTTAAAGTGACATTTACGTAATAAAGTGTATCCCTCCAGTTAGTGCTTTTGTAGCACCTCTAGTTAGTAATTAAGGCAGTACACACAACCTGCACTTAACTGTCGCATCAAGGTAAATCTGATGGAGCGGATGCGGTTGATTCCTGGTCATATTATTTTATTGATGTTGATTATAGATTATTTAATATTACGCCGTATTACTTCATCCCCTCGTGTAGTGCCTTATCGCAAATAGTCCTCAATGAAGAGAAACGCATGGCTGCAAAATAAATGAAAAGCTTAAAAAGCAAGAAGTGCGGGAGATTCCTGGTTTCCGACAGAATCCATGACACACGTCACACGCGAGTTTCTCCCGCGTTACGAGAGTCGTTTATCTGCGGGATTCGCCGTCGGGGCCGCGCGCACGGGCGCCCCTTTCCTGCCGTCACCCGTATGCGCGCGGCGATAAAGCCCTCAGCGGCGACGAGGAGAGAAAGTGCCTGCCCGATAGGCGCTGCGGGCTGTTTCCCCGCGTTAATTTCGCCGCCCGCCACCGGCAGGCCCGGGTCCCGGCGATTAGTGCAGGTGCCGAACTCTGCGAAGACGCGCTTTCTCTGGAATCGGACGATCGCCGCTAGCTTCAGTCATTCACCTTCATTTTAAATTGATTTCTAATGTTTAGCACTTTTTACCTTTTTGGGGTTGTAAACATTAATGAATCTTTTTTTTAATTGATATCTCTTCGCAAGTTGGCTCTGTCCCTGTTAAAAGCTGCATAATCTTCCTTTAATGATTTCAAAATGTATGGATTGAATATGATATGAATTGTAAATTGATTCTTGATTTGATTTTGATTATTCATTAAAAAATATGAAATTGATGAGTGGTTTTAATTCATATTCCCAGCGAGATTCACATAACAAAAATAAATTTCACATCCAAATCTTAATTATCTCAATTTATGTCGTGGATTTGATTTAACTATGTACGGGGACTTTTTCTGTGTAATACGACACTCCTTTCCAACTATGTTACCTTCGGATGGGAGCTACATCTAAACAACCCCACAGCACCTATCTCTTTGGAGGAATAAATGTTGCCCCATTTGCATGTTACGTGCTTTTATTCTTCATAAACATTTCATAGAACGAAGAATGAAAGCATCGTAGAGAAATATATTCGAGACTTTAGAAGTTTTTCCCCGGATCAAATGTTTATATTCAACCAAGCAGTTCATAAATTAGCATGATCTCTCTCAATAAGGCAGTTTTCATTTAGAAAAAATCTTTTTGGAAAGGATTTACTTCCGAAATTTTGTAATTGTTAGGGTAGCGAAGAAGAAATCATTTACACCCAAGCAGATCACCAGATGGCTCGTCCATCGAAAGAACATTTGTTTACACTTCACGTAGTGACCTCTGCATGATGTGGGATCTCGGTTTCCAACATCAACTTTTAAAAGTTTTTTTTATATATATTGTTCCTTTAATGCCTCAGCAATTGAGAAATATTTGTTTTGTACTTCTAAAGATACCGTGATCTGCGCCTTGAATACTTAGGACTTGCATAGTGTTGTCACACTGCAATGACAAATGTTCATATTGAGTTCTGCTCTAAATGAGTAAGAGCTTTTACTCCATATGGTTTCCTTTCAAATACGGTGGTCGGACTTAGGGAGTCTGCATTTCGTAGAACGGTTTTCATATTATTATGTTATGCAATATTTTAATACATTCTACGTACACTAGGGCATCACGTTAATTGAGGAAATATATTATTTATTTACTATTTTTTACTATTACTATTTTACTTAGTATTACTTTCTACTTCATTACTTCCTATTTCTCACATTTCATATATTCATACGTTATATTGACATTATGGACATTTCTTATATCTGATAAATACAACACTCGAGATTCAATGCGACATACAGTTCTATTCTACATTATTTGAACGATTTCTGTTGGCTTGGCAACAGTTATACTGATGGACTTGTAGAGAAGTCGATTTTTTATGATTTAATTAAATGGTCGTGGAAATGAACCCTGTGGAATAATTGCCATAACAAATAAAATGAAACGGATCGAAAATCCGTTACAGAGATCACAGTAGGAATGTCCTTGCCTCACGAGTGCTTTGTGTGTGGCAGCAACTGGGATCGAGCGCGGACTCGAACCGGACCGTGCGCCCTCGGCCAACGGGACCCGCCCGACTAGCGGTGCGGGCGGCGGCGGCGGCGGCGGCGGCGGCGGCGGCAGCGACGTTGCGCTCAGCGCAAGTGTGAGAGCTGTAAAGTGCAGTGGTTGAGATGATTGATTACCCCCAGCAAAACACCACCACTGTGTGATTCTCCTTTACTAATCCCCCTCCACTCGCCTATACTTCTATCTTCTCGTGAATGTAAACTCTAGGATTCTTCCATTTTCCTCCCACTTTTCTTCCTTACCACGTCTCGTATTGCCTGCGTCCTCGTCAGCGGAACCCGCACATTCCATCTTTGCGTGGGGTTGGTTTTCCTGTTGTTTTTTTCGGCACAAAGCTCCCACTTTGAGCAGCCCTCCCCACTCACAGAGTGCGACCTTGGAGGTCGGCCGGGAGGTCGTGCACTACATTCAGCGGACGCGGTTTCCGCTCCAGACGGCTGCCTCTGGAAACACTATAGCCAGGCTGTGCCTGCCTGTGCCCTGCATACTTGTCGAAACACGAGGATGCCTGATTGCCTTCGAAGGAGTTCCGGACAAGCCTTTTACGATCGAGTGTCACTTCGTCTAACTACTACGATGTTAATTTCAGACTTCATCTAATGAAACTACCACACGCCAACTGTTAAGGTTAATTATCTTCCTTAGTAATAATGGTTTATAACTGCGGCGTAATTTTATGAGAGATGAAGTGAAATAATGATCCGTAGTTCCTAATTCTGCAAGTATACATAGTATTGTAATGAATACAAGGCTCTGTGGTTAGCACAGAAGCAGAAGAGGCTGAGAAAGTCTTCTCTCATATGGCCTTTAGTGAAAGAAAGAAATTTCGGGCCTTGTTGCCAATTGCTATAATTTTAGTCACTGACAAAATGGGTTAATTTCGTTTGGACAGAGAACACTCTTGTCTGACAAAAACTACTGAGATAGAAGAGGCGATGTTCCGTTGCCATTTCCATCAAAATGCTCTCCCAACTTTTCTTTGACTATTTCGCTTGTATTATTGTTAAATCATTCGATTATTGAATTTCTTTTCATTAAGGTGGGATTTTCGAATTTTTTATGGATGAAAATGTGAAACTCTTCCATACAATAAGTTTTTTATAAATTGAAAGATTTTTTAAAAGTTTTTTGGTAGTATAGTTATAGTTATTCAATATATTTAATGTAAGGAATATTAGTATATGGGTTCTAGGAGGCGACATGACTAAGTATAGAATTTGAATGCTATCTATTAAATTTATTAATAGTTGAACATGAATAGTACGTCTAATCTCTTAGTATGTGGCATCTCTAAAGTTAGCATATTACTTTACAGTTGTTCAGTAAATCGACTGCTAACTGGTTGTGATGACTGATGCCAATTAAGCGTATGTTGATACAAGTTGTCTCCTTGGATATTCACGGTGAAACATTATTTTTATAATAATAAAGTTAATTAATATCAGCATAATGTATTTTTGCTACGGAAATTATAATTATCTTGTTTATAAAATGGAAAAAGAAGACAGAATTAAAAAAATAACTATCTAATTTTTCGTCTTTTGTGTGATTGTTTTTCATTATTATTATTATTATTATTATTATTATTATTATTATTATTATAAAATTATTTCTTTCCAACATCAATGAATGTCATTTACGATATATTATCGAAGTGTTTAGGTATAAAATTCTCTTTTAAGTACGCTTTTCCCAGTGAGGTCTAAACAATGCTTTCCATACGTCATAACCGCAGAACTGTTTTTTGATGAACCAGTCTCTCCTCGAAATTATACACAGTTTACAACGGATCTCTTGAGATTCCGGTTCCGAAGAGCCCTATGAAGCGAGGGCGAATCGTTCATTGCCGATCGATTCTGGTTCCGCTTCGTGAGCGCAGTGGGACTGCAATACAGTTCCCCTTCGTTCCGGATGAATAGCCACTCCGCTTTGTTGATGTTGCGGAGAATATAATTGTACATCTGACGTACCGTTCTAGACATTTCGTTCAATTGTGCAATATCGTGAGTTGTGAAATGACACGAAATAATATCAGAAAGTAAATGTAGTTTACATTTTCTGTAACCGCAAAGAACAGAAATTGCGATTCAATTTGATATTTCCTAAGTGAAATCAGCAATGTTTTCAGAATTCTTCTAAGAACGTAATAATAATATTTAATCTCTCTGAAAGAATGCGTGAGTTCTTCATAGAAAATATTACATAATTATTTCGGTAAAACTACTTCACGATATATCATTCCAATAGTTGTTATTTTTCATTATCCTAAAATGTTGTAAAGTTGAATATTGATAATATCGCTAATTCATTTATCATAAACTTACATACTTGAAAATAAATAAAAATCTGGTCACGTAAGTTTAAGCTTTCAAATACAAAGGCTAATTCATCGCAGATAGTGAAATAAAGTAAATTTATTATTAGATGACGACATATAGGTTTTTGTTAGCGTGTATTAGAAGATATTTGTACCCTAATTAGCCATTCATTTCGTATTGACAAGCCATAGTCACATCGTAAAATAATTATGTTGATTCAAGCATTGTTTTGTTTGGTGGATTCAGTGTACTAGAATGATATGGGGACACGAACAGAATAATTTCATGTGAGGACCTTTTTCTTCAATTTCTATTCCTTAACCGTTTAATTTTGGGTATAGAATAAAGTACAATTATTTTTCGGAAACTGAAGAGGTAGCGAGGACAGTGGTGCTATAGTTTTCCCCTCGCAGACTATTAGTCACAACTCACACTACGTCCAGTAGTTGAAACACGTTGAAGAAGCACGGCTATTGCAATGATATGTAATTTTTGTCTCACTGCTTGTAGACAAATCTCATCGTCCAGAAACAATTGTATTTATTACGTATTCGACACATCGTTACAAATTTGGTTATTCCTAGGTGAAAATAATACTTCTTACTATATACGTATACGATATAGATTGATTATTGTGAGTTCCGACCAGAATAAGTTTGCTCAAAATGTAGGCTCAATACAATTAATTCCGTACCATAAATTAGCTTCTCAATTTTTATTTTTTCCCATGTTGTTATATTGACGACAAAAATTTCAATTATAGGCGGATGAACTAAAAACTTAATATTTTGAAATACAATATTCAAGATTCTGATAAAATGGAACAAGAATGATTATAAAAGAGGTAGAGAATTACTGAAATGTGTGACATTAGATAACTGTGGTGTTTGAAAGCATCTTTTCAAATTTCTTAGGCACACTTATTCTTAATGTAGATGTAGTACTATTCTACTGTAGATGTACTACAATAGGTGTTTCATAAATCCCGATCAAACGCATCAACGTTACTCAACAGTGAGTCAGCGAATACCTTAAATTTAATATTCTATTTTAAACTGTGCATATTATTTTATATAATAAAACATTTTATAATTTGTGAAATTGTGTACCCGCCACAAATATCCTTAACGAATAATAATTAACAGAGAATTTACAATAAAAACAAAACTTTATTTCGAATATTTTGCATGTTAAATGTGATTCATCTCGTAGACAGGCACCTTGAAGAAAGCATGCATAGTAACTATCCATCCACTGTGAAAACATAACCCGCGCAAACGCTAAGACCTTAAGGTATTGTAAAAATACTCGCATTAGCGTCAACCCCGCCGCGAGGGGCCTTCCCGGAGAAGCCAAGTGGAGGCGTCTGCGCCGCTCGGCGGCGACGGCGCGGGTCGGCGCCTGCGCTGCGCGCCTCCTGCAACCGGTCGAGACGACTTTCTCGCGGAGGCTGCGACGGCGCTCGCGCAGACCGAGGGGCCAGCCGGCCGGCCGGCCGCGCGGCTCTCGCCGGGTTTCTCCCCATACGCGTCCGCCGGCGCCGGCCACGCCACCGCCGCCGCCGCCGCCAGTGCGTGTCACGCGCGTGATCGCGCGCGTTTAGAGCGTAATTAAACGCACTAACGCCTCGGCGCCTTCCGCGGCCGCGTTCGTTCACCTCCGAAGAAGCGGTTGTCGCCGGGGCTATTTGTTGTGAGGTCGGGTGACGGCGGTGGTCGGCCGTGGACTCATTCTTTTTATTGTTTCCAGAGAGAGCGAAGAGACCGTTCTACATCCGTTGAGACACCAAATACCCAGGTCTTTAGATGGAGGGTGGAATGGATGATTCAAAACATATGGGATTCGACACATGCCAGAAGTGTTCCAGATAAAGGAACAATTAGAACTGCCTGGTAATTTTGATGACAAGATAAACGTGCAAATAATCATACTAGTTCGACAATTTTTTAGGTTTAAAAATTGATATCTTCAAAAGAAAACTTTGAAAAAACAAAACAAACATTTGTGAAATTATTCCATAAAACACGTCTATTATGGAGGGGAGAAGTTTAAATTTTAGTAGCATACAAGACATTTTGTATGCTACAACAGGGAAGATACTATTTATCACAAATTTTGACATTTTTATATGACAATTTTGCATAATTACATTTCCTTATTTCATCAACACTTGAATGTTTTTGTTTGTTCTTCATGTGCTTCTTGTTACTAATCACCTAAGTTTCACCGAAAGAAAGGGGTCTTGTTAGAAATATTTTCTGTCCGCTAGACAATCAATCTTGATTCCAGAAAGCTCTCCGGTAACAAAATACTTCGACTCATCTGCCGCGTTCCGCATCGGGAGCGACACAATCCTGACTGTTCTCCAACGTCACAACACGAGCGTCCTTCATCCGAAGCCGTGTCATCGCCGTGCGCGCAGCCGCCGCGGGCTGGTTCACCTTCTCGATGGCCGCCAACATCCGTTAGAAGCCCCGCATCGATGCGCTGGCGAACATCCAGCCCCCCCCCCCCCCCCCGCCGCCGCGGGCGTTGGCATGCCGCCTGTCTGCCAGCCTGCCTACCGGGGTGCTTTCCTACCCGACCAGCCCTACAGTTCATCACCGGGGGTTTTAATTATAGTCGTCTTCCTGTTTGACTTAATGTTCCTAATTATTAAATTAATCGGGAATCATATTATCGGTAATCATCCTCTTGCAAGATTTGTTTCACGGTCGTACTTAACGTGTCAGGTAAAATCATTCATCTTCTCTCTCTCTCTCTCTCTCTCTCTCTCGCTCGCTCTGTCTCTCACCTGTCTCTCTCTGTCTCTCACCTGTCTCTCTCTGTCTCTTTCTCTCTGTCTTTCTCTCTCTGTGTCTTTCTCTCTGTGTGTGTGTCTCTCTCTGTGTCTTTCTGTGTGTGTGTGTGTGTCTCACTCTGTGTCTCTCTCTCTGTGTGTCTCTCTCTGTCTCTCTCTCTCTCTGTGTCTCTCTGTGTCTCTCTCTCTGTGTCTCTCTCTGTTTCTCTCTCTCTGTGTCTCTCTCTCTGTGTCTCTCTCTCTGTGTCTCTCTCTCTGTGTCTCTCTCTCTGTGTCTCTCTCTCTGTGTCTCTCTCTCTGTGTCTCTCTCTCTGTGTCTCTCTCTCTGTGTCTCTCTCTCTGTCTCTCTCTCTCTGTGTCTCTCTCTCTGTGTCTCTCTCTGTGTCTCTCTCTGTGTCTCTCTCTGTGACTCTCTCTGTGTCTCTCTCTCTGTGTCTCTCTCTGTGTCTCTCTCTCTGTCTCTCTCTCTGTGTCTCTCTCTCTCTGTGTGTCTCTCTCTGTGTCTCTCTCTGTGTCTCTCTCTCTGTGTCTCTCTCTCTGTGTCTCTCTCTGTCTCTCTCTCTGTGTCTCTCTCTCTGTGTCTCTCTCTCTGTGTCTCTCTCTCTGTGTCTCTCTCTGTGTGTCTCTCTCTCTGTGTCTCTCTCTCTTTCTTTCTTTCTTTCTTTCTCTCTCTCTCCCGCGAATGGTCAACTAACTGGTCGCGTATTTTAAAATATTCTTCAGTCCTCCAAGTGTACTCCAAACTATAAAATACTGCATTATGCATTTCACACTTGGTCATTGATGGGCACCATTAATATATAATAGCTTCATTAATATACATCCAACTCAATTTATTGTGTAAGGAAAAAATGTGCATCATGCAAAAGAATAAAAATATTTGCATTATTATAATTTCGTTTTCAAAATACGCTACAACTATTCAAAATAAGGAAGTAAATTTTATGAACCGCAAATTTGTAGGACTATTTTGACAACTGTTGAAAATATTGTAAACATCTTAACGTCCTTTTTTTAATTAACATCTTTCAATCCGTGTAAGGTATTTTGACTTGTATAAGGTAATTTTTAAGTAATCTAAGCATCTTATACATATTGCAGCGCTAGTAGTTACTACCCTATTCTGTACTAGTATACTAACCCAAGAAATTCGCAACAACTTGAAACACTTAAACTTCTCACCCTTTCTGAGGGTGAAATGAAACTCATTAAGTAAGTTGTTTAAGACTTTTTTTTCGAATTTCACGACTTTTCTTTAGTCTGAAGACGAAAACAATGTTCGTTGGCTCTCCCCGCATCGAAGTCTCCGGAGTCTGCCGAGAACCGTTGAGTGCGTGCATTTGTTAGAGCCGTCGCGCGGGGCGGTCGTTAGCTCTGTGCCGCTAAGTTACGTCATGACAGAGCCAACAAGGCTCACGTCCGACCCCAGGCTCTCCGCGGCGCGAGACGGAACGGGGTGGGGGGATGGGGTGAAGCGGGGGGGGGGGCGGGGCAGGGCAGGGCGCGGTTGCCCAGCTGCGTGCGCCTCGCGCTCGACCCCTGGCCTCCTCCACAGCCGTCGACAGCCGACGGCGTCGTGGCGCCACGCGTGCCCCGTGCAGCCCACTTGTGAAAGAGGCGTGACTCCGGCCGGACGTCGTCACGTGACCCGACGCTCGCGCAGCGACGAGGGGCAGTCGAGTTGGATATGATGGCGACGATGATTAGAGTCAAGATCGATTACATTATCAGAGATAGATAAAAGGAAAGGCAGTTCAATTGTTGAGTCAATGATACGAGAGGCAGTTATAGAGCTTTGAAGGATATTATGAAGTAGGCGTCAAAAATACTAAAAAAAGGGGAATAAAAAATTATAATATGACTTGAAAGAAATATTATTGTACGAGTATATTGTAATTATGGATATTATTCTAACAGAAGAAAGGCTGACTCCACGATTTTTCTATACCCAGCATTCTAACGAATTTTAAATGCAAAATTTTCGCAAGTCTTTTTTTTAAGATTCAATGGTGTTTTTGAAAAATATTGTACGGTCGTTCATAAACTCAAAAAAAGGCATACGTTTCTTGGAAAATCTCATGGTGTTATGAAAGAGTGTGGTGAGATTATAAAATATATACGAAAGTAATAAAAAAGAATGCCGAAACGCTATGTGGACAGCAGTGTGCAAACAGTTGTGGCCGTGATTGTAGCAAAGGGGACGTCGCGGAGGTGAGAGAGCGGAGGTTACGGCGGCGGCGGCGGCGGCGGCGGTTGTGCTGTCGACGGAGGCGGTAGTCGGCGGCGGCGCCGTGCTCGTTGGACTTTCTTTCCCAGGAAGAGGAAGCGGGCGAGCGGCAAGTGGAGTGGACGGCGGGTGGCGCGCGGCAGACGCACGGGCGCCGCGTTCGGGCCGCCGGACGTCCCCGCCGCGCCGCGCTTTCAGCCCGCCACACCGCCTCGCCCGGAAAATTGCTCTAATTGCGGTTACGCGCTTATTGAACCTGGCACTGGCCGGTGGATTAGCAATTCGCCGCGAAAGACTTCGAATTCTAGAACGGAAGTTTACATAAAACTGAGCCATTGATCATTTCTCCTCCAGTGAAAGCAAACTGTACCATTAGTTCAGAAAGTACGTAATTGTACCTTTATGGAAACTGCCGAGAAAACTCCTTAACCAATCAATGATTTTAAATATTGTAACTTAAAAGATTACATATAGAAAGATTACATATAGAAATTACATAAGAATATAAACTTGGAATAACATGTGTATAAAATTGGCATAAAATGTGAACACCGCTTTTTAGACTAGATACATAATTTTACAAATTATTTACAAATTATTTATCAAACTAAATATTTAGCATCTATCAAATTTAGTTAGTATATCATAACTTCCTATTCAGAAAACAGTTATTGATTATTCGTGATAATTTTCAAACCAAAACCAAAAGTCAAAAATCTACAAAGGAAAAATGCACCACTTTAAATAAAATGCCAATATTTCTATTTAATGTTTTATAGTTCTGGATCTCCATTGAACGTTTGTAAATGTTTATTAATATTTGAAAGAATTTGAGTAATCTCATAAAGCAGATAGAATGCAATTTTTGGAATGTTTGAGTTAAAATTATTGGTCAGAAAAAGTCTATTCAATTATATAGCTTACATGTATTTGCCATATCCATTGCCATTGGGATAATAACATTCACAAACCCGTAAATTGTAATCGATGAAGTATCTCACTTATAAACTTTGTTGCACATATATGTAAAATGATGCAGAGCTACTTCATCTTGGTAAATGGAAGATGGAAATAGCTGACTGGCTATTCCCGAGCCGGTTTCGGCCAGCTATTCAACAACCTCATTGACGATGCTAACAGGATTGCAAGGTCATCTAACTTACAGGATCGATGTAATGATTTTCTCTGTAAGTAAGCGTGTTGTTCACATCATGTTTTAATTATGGATCTGGGAGATAAGGGATAATATTTTTAACTTCCGAAACGAAAATACTTCAGAAACTAATTAATATATTCACGTCTATTTAGTTGCTGTAAAAATTAAAATATTTCGATGTGCAAAGCAGTAGCATTTCAATAGTATTATTACTTTTAACGAATTAACTTGCAAGCAAATATTATTAAAAGCGCTGTTTTAATTATGGTTATAATTAGATAATAAATCATGTAAATTCAAGAACAAAGAATCACCCATTATCTTAATCGTTTATCAAACTAAGATGGAACAAAAAACGGCTTTGGACAACTGTTTTCCTGTCATCATGTTCAGCAACAAAACATTACCTTATTCCAACATCGCCATCCAGGCACTCTTCTCCGCTGGACGCGGTGGGGTGACTCACAACAGAGAGACACGAGCGTCTGAACAAGCAACGAACCTGCCACCGAATCAATAGATCTGTGACGAGACGTCGTCGCGGCGCTCGAGAAAGCCTCGGGACGAAAGTAACGCAGCGGGGTCGAACCGGGGACAGCCATTAGCGCGACCCGGCACGCGGGCACTTCACCTACATCCGGCGGCGGCGGCGGCGGCGGCGGGGGACCTACTTCCGCGTTGAGGGCTTTCTCGCGCTCGCTCGCTCGCACGGTGCCCGTGGCTGCGGGCAGAGCAGCGGCGGAGCGAGGCCCGGTTGCGCTTACGCCACAGGGCGGGGGGGGGGGCACCGCCGCGCCTGCGCACCCCGCGCCGCGTCACGCGGCGTAACGCCTCTGACGCGCTGCCCCGTGACTCAGGGCGGCTGGCCGCGCGCGAATGTGCAATGGCGGAGGATACGTCATCGCAACCCGCGCCACTCACATCACGTCTTTAGGAGCGATCGCAGTTCACTATTTCCCATTCTTTAAACAAATGCCGGGAATGATATTTGAATTCCCCGTTTAATACACGACAGTAAAAGAGCATATGAAATTAAAACTGCTTTGTATGGTCTTTGAATAGTAAACAAATACTTGTATATGTTTTATTACGAATTAAATTTTGAAATTCCAATAAGAATATCACAACTAGTGGTTTTTGAAAGAAACGATATTATTTAACAATTAATACAATTAAATTTCCGTTTCATCACTGTCAAAAGTCACGAAATAAGATCATTTAAAAAATTGAGTTAATGGTTTTTTAAGCAAGTTGTTATTCTTTGGTTTTTCTTCCTTGAATTTCTGAGAGAAATTGGAAAATAAAATGAAATTTTAAAACCATCACGAACAAATAACGTTTATTTTTTCATATAATCTATAAAACAGTTGTGTGATGATATTAATAAACGATCACGTTCAATTATGTGACTAAAATAGATAATGTATGAGTAAGTCGAGATAATAACGCAGAAGAACGATGTCGGTTGACCACACAGCTAGCTTTAGGCCTTTGTAGCGGTTCTTTCTCTCACGTGGGTCCGGTTAACTCTTCCAAACGATTTTAATGAAGCCCATCAAGATGACCCCGTCGTTGACTATCTGACAGGAATGCCACTTTCATATTTTCTTAGTTGTTTTTTTTCTTCCACGAATTACGTTTTAAACATATGGTTGATAAGCTTTGAAGCATATACACCAGTACAGTTTCTGTGATCTAAAAGTAATTAGTATCATGTTCTTTGTTTTCCCTTGATATAAGATTGTAGATTGGACTATTGGTAAGAGTTCAAATTCTCCTCGGTCTGAAGAGATGTTCAATTATTTCTCAGCAGAGTACAGAGATTCGCCTATTCATTAGTATAATCGTAATTTTAAATCATCGTAATAATTTTTGAAACGCCACTTCCCCTTCGGAGCAAAATGATATTTGTGCAATGGGGCATTAAGAGTTATTTATTACTAATTATGTATTTTGTTTTTACTACAAACATACAGAAAAAATGCCAAAATAACAGATGTATTAAACAACTAATAATATTTTTCAGTATCGTTTTAGCCCAAACTATGTCTCTACTCACGTGAACAAATACGAAATCCTCTAAGGTGTCTCGGCATACATACCTGAAACAAAGTGAATGTATTAATTAATTATTTTAACAAAATTATTAGTTTAGCAAAAATTAATATACATTTTTAACACTGAAATTTTAATTGAAAATTAGAAGGAGGAGCCTTCATTTTATCTGTAATTTTGATAATCAACAACGTTTGTAATTGATTTTATAATAACGTTCTTTTTTCTTCACAATGGCTTCTTTGGCCAACAATATAACGTTTCATTCCCTTAATACATAATGATACCACACAAGTTTTTTGTTTAGTGATATGCAAATAATATCACTATTTACCGAAGATTATCTTCTTGCAAGGATTTTTACACCCACGATATTGTACTCAGATCTTCATTTTTTTGGCAACATGAGGTTATTATTGGTTGAAAGAAGTGGATCAATGAACATAAATCATTTTACCATTGTAGAATCACGACCATTGATGAATAATAAAATAAATTGAGTTCACGGAGTTGATCATTGTGTTTAGAGAAACAATTAGTTGCGCCTACGTTGTGAAACATTTAATTTCTTCGTCAGAGGTAGAGTATAGACAATGAATAGGGCATGAGGACAATAAACATTACAATAAATTGATTCATTAATTAATTAACATTACACACCAAAAAGCAAAAAATTATAAACTAAGATATATAAAACACCAAAATATAGAAATTACACATTATTACTTTATTATTAGTAGTAAGGTGTGTACTTTCTATATTTTGGTGTTTTACTTATCTTAGTTTAAATTTTTATTTTTTTGGTGTGTGTAATGTTAATTAATTAATGAATCAATATATTGTAATGTTTGTTTTCTTCATGCCCTATTCATTGTCTATACTCTACCTCTGACAAAGAAATTAAATATTTCAAAACGTTGGCGCAACAAATTGTTTCTCTAAACAAAAAGACCAATCTTGTGAACCAATTTTATTTTATAAATAATTTTAACTTGAAGTATCATAGTATAGTACCTCAAAAATAGCGTAAGATACAAATGATTTTTTTAAATCTTTACTTACATTTGTTGAAACGTATTCCAATTTAGATAACAGAAACAAATTCAGAGTCTCACTATGAAAAAAGTAATAGAAATAAAAAACACTACATATGACGTGACGGCTTACCATTCATCCCTATAAATTGAAAGAAGTAAGTCCTGGTTGAGTAACGGCAGTACATCAAATTTAAACGTCCGACGATGTATTCTCTATACACACAAAATATCATTTTTACGTCATCATGTCGCTGTTCCATAGAAGTAGGATTTCCTTTTAGCGAACGTATATGTCGAAATTCTCTAGACATCGAATGATTTTTCTGCCCTTTGAAAATTCCATTTAAAAATTGTTCTTTATATCGAAGTTATTTCTATCCATCGAACTAATTATGTGACTTCGATTCTTTTCTGTGCAATAAAAGTGTTCATGTAAATGAAGTTCTAAAAAAACTATAGTTTTACTATAGTGTAGAACGTTTATTCGATTTGAAACGAAAGTATTACTAGTGCGGGAAAGATAAATTCCGCTTGGGCGGTGAATTCGTTTGTATAATTGAAAAACTATCTACAAAATACCAATTGAAAGCCCAATTCGCAGCTGTCTCATAGGATTTACTCACCCCTAGTTCCCCTTTCCTCAACCATGAACGCATGCCCCACACCGATCTGAAGGTTAATCACGTTCCCTGGTGTCTGACGGCACTGCTTTTCGCTGACAGTTCGTCAGTTCAGCTCAAGTTTAATTTCTATAATACACTTAAGAAGAGCGTTCGAAATGTCGAAGCGAAAACTATTAAAGAAGCAGAAAAATGTACCTCATATAAATATGGTCAGTGGGTTGCCAAAAACAAAAAGCCAGTTGAACAGAAAAATGGAATACCATCTAGTACAGTTTCGACCGAAATGAAAAACCGTTACTATTCATAAATAAGTGGTATGTATGACTTTAAAAAATATTTTTTATTTTGCTTTCTACACGTGAGTTTATCTCCAAATATTTTGAAATAATAATTGAAGAATATTCTAATCATTCATGGAATATTATCGAAGGAACTGTCAAATTCGTTGTAAGAAGGTCCGGCTATTAATTGATCCATGCCAATAAGACTGTCATATTCAAATATAGTTGTCGATGGAGGCTATGGTCACTTTTCAGGAAAGACATTGATACATAACAATTGTAAAGAAACGCATTCGCCAGTGTAGATGTTTGGAATTCAATTTTATGAAATAATGCGTACTAGAGTTACATATAAATTAATTGAAACAAATTAAACCGCGTTTTTCCTCTCGCCGCCTACGGCCACGTAGACGACAAAACTGATTAATACCGTCTTTAATATTAAAAAGTACAAAATGTAATATTTATGTAAGTATGCACACAATCATCGCTTTCGGCTGTCTAACCCACCTGTTGATTCGCTTTCTAAAATGAAAATACAATCTAATTGTAGACCTAATTGTGACTTAATATCAATATAAACAAAACAACAGTGACAACTCACGTTATTTAATGGCAAGTGCAATTACAACTTTGTCTATTCCATATCAAAATGAGAGGACGAAACTCATTAACACCTTCATCACGATAGTGACTATTATTAAAATAAATTAAAATATGTCCAGGAATACAAAACACAAAACACGTGTCAACTACGAAACACGTCGAAACAGTTAATTTGAACGACCAATATTTATTAACAGACAAAAATAAAACATTTTACAAAATATGAGCATTTGACAAGGTTAGAAGTATATGACTGAAATTTGTAATGAGAAGAATTGGGATGTAAAGTAGTATTTTATTTTATTTAATATTTAATTACAATATTTTATAATATAAATGTTAATCACTGATACTAATAGTTTTAAAAACTGTAACAGTCGTAAATTACAATATTTAACAGCAAGCGTTTTATTATTCAAAACGTATATTTTGCTTCGAAAATTAATAGCTCTAAACGATTTCTCTTTGACAAATTTTTACAATTAAAAGTACAACAAACTACATTTAAGGTCACATTAAAATATTCGCCAATTACGTATGTTATAATGGCTCATTCTTAATCACTGTTTATTGGGAGCGTGCATGTTTTATGGATATCCGTTGGCAAAGCGACATGATTCCCAACCAAGTCCTTCGGAGTCGACCGCATCAGATAAGCGCAAGCATAAAGCCGGGGAAGCGGGGGCGGAGGCGGGGGCGGAGGCGGGGGCGGGGGCGTCCCTTGGGGCGACGGCGCTCGGTGAGGCGAGACGCGAATCCGATTCATTAGCGTCGACCGCAGCGCCGAACACTCGGCGCGACTCGCCCGGCTGCAGGATCTGCGCGCCTCAAACGCCGCCGCCGCCCGCTCCAAAGAGTCCTTGAGGGAGCCAAGAGGACCGTGAGAAAAATCTCTTGCAATGACTCTGACAGACGATATTCTCTCTCTTCTTACTCTTTACGCCTCTTGAGTCTTCGTCGCTTTAATTTCTGCGCGTGAAAATTTCTCCAATATACAAATTAGAGATAAAACGCTTCGACAACCATTTAAAATTAGTGGCTACCACGCAGTATAGAATCTGAAAGCCGACCGTAATTCAAGAGATATTCTGTTGAAGGAAGTGCAGTAAATCAAACTGAGTGAAATGAATTCAATCCGCTTGTAATTAATAGTGACGACGGAAAGTGGATTACTTTCGTTTTCACCACTTTTTAAAGCCCTGGCTTTAACTAAATTTCAGTTCCATGCAATGGTTGTTTGCCTGCACCTCGTAATAGAAAGCTACTGTCAGGCAGAACGTGGCGCAAGAAACTTTGAGCAGGCTTCGCAGCTCGATACAGTTCGTGATTTAGAAATGAAAGAATGAAAAGTGAGACCGTTATAGAGAAATTTATCCAAAATAATGTATCGTTCTGAAATCAGAGAGCTGTTGATGTTACAGTTAAACATTTTAGGTTCAGATAATGAATTGAGGCAATTGGATGGTAATCTTGACGTTTTAATTGAACTCGAGTGCTCTATCTGTCCAACCGGTGCCGCTCTACATATTAGGAAACTTTATCAGTTGTTCACGGGTTAGAAAAGAATGATCAGAACATTTGCAGAATGTATTAAATGAGATGTATTCCACTTAAAATATTATGCTATTACTGTACAAAAAAAAATCATTCATTTTTAAATTAAATAAGAATACCGTAAAATAATTTAAAATATTAACTTCGAAGTAATTAAACTCATCAATCTGTGTACGTTGTTGCACGATCACTGTAATACACCCAAATAAAAAAAATGAACTTCTAAAAATACATATCATTTAAACAAAAAACATTTCAGACTGTTGATAGCCAAATAATTTCATGGTGTATTTTAAATCCTTAGATTACTAACATGTGGTCTTTCAGATATACACGTTTTATACGAACCAGAAATATAAAATTCTGAATTTTCTTCGATATAGTATTTAAACTCACATCCACCGAAGCGGCTGGCATTCTTGGAATCGCTTCAACCCATATCCCCGTTCGCGCCGCATCTTCTCACGTGCGCCTCCCAAAAGTGGTCCACGCGCAGAACAATTTTCACTTTTGCTCGCGAGTGAGACTCCGACGCCGCGGGCGACAGCGAAGGCGTCGCATTACCCGCACGCGAGGCCCAAGCGCGGGGGCGGGGGCGGGCGGGCGCGGGGGGGGCGGGGGGGCGGGGCGGGGGCGGGGGCGAGCGCGGGGGCGAGCGCGGGGGCGGGCGGGCGCGGGGGGCGGGGGGGCGGGGGGGGGCGGGGGCGGTGGCGAGCGCGGGGGCGGGCGGGGGCGGGCGCGGTGGCGGGTGTGGGCGTGGGCGCGGGGGCAGGGGCGGATGTGGGCGCGGGCGTGGGGGCGAGCATGGGGCGGGGTGGGCTTGGGCGGTGGCAACGCGAGGGAGCGAGCACGGAGATCGCCCTAGTGCTATAGGGCAGTGTTCTTCCTCTGGGATTTGCTGAATCCCAGCCTTTTTACGAGAAATAGGCATTGATTACACACGGTGATAATTATTTTTTAGTTTTTAAGGGTGTAATATTTTATTTTGTTTTATCAGAATTTTTAGTAAAATATAACAAATGTTAGGTTGCGTCAGGATAGTTTGCTGGGCCACCACCAGAAGCATGCCGGAGCGCACAGAAGGGTAAATAAAAGACTTTTATACCCCGTAGGTGATCAAGTGGTGCTACATCAGTACAATGTTCATCATTAAGAAGCGTATTAACCTTATGAATAAAAAATTTATTGCTTTCCGAATGGTGTATGAAATAGGTGTGGATGTGATGGCCTGCGGGCCTGGCAATGAAGTGCCACTGGGATTAAATCGGAGTTTTGGGTGTAAAAAAAAAGATGAGGGCCGAATTAGCTGAGGGCCGCGAACGTCAGCTGATAACCCACAGATAAATTCACATTAAAGCGCCTAATGATTAAGACAATAAATATATGTGACAAAAGTGGCCAGTAAAGAAATTGGAACTTAACTAAATACTCTCAAAGGAAGCCAAATGAAGTGTTCGTGCTAAACGCGAAAGGCTGTTTTTTTTTTATTTTAGACAACAAACATTAATGTTATGTATGTAAAAAATAATATTTTTTGAAGAAGTAATTTTTGTTTGTATTGTGGTTTACACGTATTTATGTAACTGTGAAAATTGCAATTAAATAATAAAAGTATTTTATAACTAATTGTGTGGTGTCTTAAGTTCAAAGTTTAGGATGAACTGCAAATAATTATGTAAGGGATAATTAGACGGTTGTTATTATTTTGAGAATTCAGCAGTGTCTTCAGGAACATGTTTAATTTCAAGAGTGACTATAAGGCGCTCGCAAGATAGAGTTTTTTCATTTATTTAATTGAAAAGTATTTCTGATTTATTACTTTGAAACTGATATATTCTTTTTGATTTATTCTTCGTTTCACGCAAAGTTCGTAAAATTATGCCTTTCCGTGAGGTGCGTCAGTAAGATAGGTTTCTAAATAAGAAATCAAGAAATATGTGCAAACTTCAACTGGTCTGTCAGAAAGCTGTCAGAATAGAAGTCTGTCAGAATAGTTGTAATTACTAGCTATTGTGATAAATTTATGGCTCTTTCCTATTCGTACTCTGTAATTCTCTTGTCATATATGACTCGATTATATTTGATAATACGTCAAAGAAGACGGAAAACAAAACACGAAGTAAATTATGCAAGTACATTTTTCTCAATATTCCAAATTAAGTATTCTAAAACTTGAGTAAATAAAGGCTCCTAGTTCAGTGTTCTACACGGCAATGAGAGAGTGATAATGGTTGATTTATGAAGATAAAAGAAAAGCTGGGAGTTGTAATAATTAAGAAACGAACAACAGTGGAACAATTAAAGAGAGGACGAAGCAAATAGATCAGACAAAAGAGAGGGTGTTGAGGAATAAAGAGTACAGAATACAAAGATAATGATGTCGAAGACTGCAAAATGGCTTCAGCGTCGCAAGGCCCTCGCGCCCGCGAGGGAGGGCGAAGGTATGCAGGTAGCGCTGTAATTGCCGCTCAGTGGACCCGTTTTCTTGCTCTCCTTTCTGGAAATTGAGGCTCGCAAAACGAGTAGACTTCGGCGCCGCCGGCCGCCTCGCGAGCGAAGGTTCGACCTTCCCCACAGGGCCATCCATTTTCTGCATACGATCCATGGCACGACGAACCTTCTGTTGGGATATTCCCTGCATTTACGGTCCCTTTTGAAATAAGTTT
This sequence comes from Gryllus longicercus, assembly GCA_038098605.1. Classification (NCBI taxonomy): domain Eukaryota; kingdom Metazoa; phylum Arthropoda; class Insecta; order Orthoptera; family Gryllidae; genus Gryllus; species Gryllus longicercus. The sequence goes on along the minus strand of JAZDUA010000791.1, from coordinate 48,581 downwards.
AAATATCCTGAAGACCAGCATAACGAATGAAAGTGTTGGTCTGTTTACAGAAAATTTTTTCCATCAACATGCATTTTCAGGGGGAATTTATAATATCCTTATAAATCTGCTGCGTCCTGCTTTTGTAAACTATTAGTGCGTTCACAGAATATTCTTAAAACACAATTTTTACTACAACTGCAAATCTCCAAAACGGGAATGTCAGTACATCAGTAGGGGACAAAGAGTTGAAACCTATGTTTTGGTAAAATGTTCGTTTTGTGTTGTTTTCTAAAAGTGCCGAGAAGTAGCACAAAAGCAAATCACCTGCCTTTAGATGACAGTCACGAAGAGACACGTTCAGTTATAAGTTACATCTCTGCCCGTAGATTGTGAAAAATCAAACGCTTTTGATCTAAAAAACAATGAGTTGCGCATTACCAAGTTTTTCCCACGCACGCTTCTCATATTTTACTTTCGGGTGGAAAACTACCACAACACTGAATAACATTATCCACATTTCAAGTTTCCGATTCTCGTCTCCCCTTGAAGGCAATCTAGAACAGCCTAACACGTTCTCCAAAGATTGAACAGAGAGTGTTAAGGCTTCCAGGAAGGAGTCCACTGGTACAAAAGGCGATTTCAAGCGGCGCAAAGCTCTTTGAGAACGCGCCCTTGAAATATTCGGAGGCAGCGGCGCGGCCATTCACGGCGCTGACCCAGATCCGGCAGCCGCCTCCACCGCCGCCGTCGCCATCGCCGCCGCCGCGTCCTTTCCCCGCGTGGCCGCCGCCGCGGGCAACACGCGCCGCCGCCCACGCCGTCACGACGCACCGCCCCTCCCCTCCCCCCCTCTGCCGAGCTGCGTGTGGGCGGCGCGGGCCGTACCTGGACCGCCCCCACTCCCGCTCCCGCTCTTGATCCCGCTCCCACCCCTGCTCCGGCCCCCGCTCTCGCCCCCGCTCCCGATCCCGATCCCAATTCCGTCCCCGCCCTCGCCCTCGCCCTCGCCCCCGCTCCCGCCCCCGCTCCCGCCCCCGCTCCCGCCCCCGCTCCCGCCCCCGCTCCCGCCCCCGCCCCCGCCCCCGCCCCCGCCCCCGCCCCCGCCCCCGCTCCCGGCCCCGCCCCCGGCACCGCTTCTGGTGACGTCTGACGCGTGAGTACACGCTGGTTGCGAGAGCTCAGCGGTTACTTTGTAGCAACATGTATTTCAATGGGAGGTCGTAAGGCCGGAGTCCCAATGGTGGCGTATTTTCAACAATAGCTAGTCACGTGGGTGAAAATCAATCACTGCCTGGGATATTCCAGCGGCCGATTTCTTTTATCGGTAGTTTTCGTGGCTTTTCCGATCAGTACCGAGCGCATCATATAGTAACTGTCTTTCTCAACTTCCAAATATTGGACTCACGAGTGTATTGCAAACCCCTGTTTAACTCGTAAGTGTAAAAATAACTCAGGGCTAAAAGAAGTGGAAAAGCTCATAGCACTATTTGGGTTCACAGGGTAATTTGTTTCTTGCGCGTGAACTCTCCCCCAATGTGTTCGCAAACACAACTAAGTTACAAACAAAGTACAAGTTGACCGTTCTTCTCTCGATATGAGCAGTTCTAAAATATTTTATTTGAATTACTTTCTTTCAGAGTAGCATTTTTGTGGAGGAGTGTTCGTATGACTAGAGTAGGCTTCCCGCCTAGCACTGCTGCATGTTGCGTGAACAGAGAGCGGAGCTCCATCGACAAGAGCTCCGGGCGGGGCGGATGAAGCCTTTTCCTTTGCCTTACCCAGTTCGATGAACTTCTATACAACATTAAACTGGAAATCACATTCAACATTAAAATATCAAGCAGAGATCAACATAGCCCAATTAAAATTCCTTATTAATTTCTTAAGTTCTATGTCTCTAATAAATGCTATTGTACTTTATAAAGCCGCAATCAGTCTCATAATGATTTACGTACGTCGTACTTGGATTGAAGCATCAATTACCAACACAATCTAAAAGTGGTGCGAAATATATTTCTCAGACAAGTAACACACGCTCCGTTGCTCATTTCAATCGCCCAACTTCATAAAAAGTTAAACGTACCGCCTATCGTCGAACATATCGTCGTCCTCTCTAACATTTTTTTTATCACTGCAATATCCAGACGATGTTGATCTTTATATACGCAAGTCAAGTTATTCACCATGTTAAAGCACAAATAATGATGAAAATAATACATTTGGTAGTTTTGGCAGCATCGTTGTATGAAACAAAGCAACTCCTATTATTTCGTATCAAAATTTCAGTCTTCTGATCATTGCAGCTGCGCATATTTGTGTGCATACTATTAACCTACATACGATTAAGTATACGTGATTATACAATTTATATACACAATAATTAAACAAAACATTTACGAAGGAGAACACGTTATCAGTACAATCACTTTTTCCACAGAACACGTTATCAATACAATAACTTTCAATAATAATGATACAACTACAACCACATTGCTGAGATAATAATTTTACCACCAGTCTAGATAACAGGCAGCAACCTGTTTTAGCTTGCGCCGAAACCTTTGCCTTTGCTTTCTAGAACAATCTCGTTCCTGCTCTTGTTTCGTTGCGTGCACGCCGAGAGGAGCAGCAACCGCGATCTCCTGGGCCTCCGGACGGGCGACCGCGCGCCCCGACCGCGATGACTCTCGCCCCGAGCGCGCGCGTGTCCCGGGGGCAATGGCGCCCGTGCGCTGTCGCGGTTTCCGCGCCCAGCGTTGCCATCCGCGTAATTGCTGCCTCGCGTTCCTGCGCGGCCTCCGCTGCGGCGGGCGCGCGGAACACGCGCCCTCTCCTCCCGGATTTGGAGCGGTCGTTTCGGGCCTTCCGGTCGCCTTAGGTTACTCGGGGGTACTGTCTCAGGCTACGAAGTAACTGAGGAGGCTACGGACTTACTAATTCTGAGACCTGTTTCTAATTTCTCACAAGCTCCGCGGTGGGATAATTTATGTCACTATTTCATCTATTTTTTAATATAATGTTTATATATATATATATATATATATATATATATATATATATATATATATATGAATATATCACGCGGAGATGGGTATAATTTATTTCACTATATCACCTATTTTTTATTGATATTATTTTTTCTTGAGCAGGAGTTCTTGTATATAATTAAAACAATAGCAATCATTGCTCAAGACGTTAGTTTCTATGCTTTCCATTTTCCTTCCAATTACATGTTATCAAGCACATTAAATAACAATTTGACCCATATTTCATTCAGTGGGTCAAGGCTCATCACCATCTCATTCTATAATGATGTATATACTATTATATTTCGCTCATTATTAGCTTTCCTCCCATTGAAAGTTTCTTCAAACATCTTTCTACTCCTGCTCCGCTATCGACGCGAATCTCATGTTTAACTGCACCAATTGCACTTCAGGGATCCGTATTTTTGAAATTATCTTTCCTCAATTGAAAGACATGTCCTGAGATGAGAGGACCCATACCTAGCCTATTCCATCCCCGCCACAACGTCCTCCCTCTCTTGAACGCCGGCGTTTTGCTTCCCCTTCCGGTTGTTCTGGCCGCGGAAAGGTGCTCCTCGTTTACGATGAGACACTCTGATGGGCCCTGTTAGAGAATGTCATGTTATAAAAGCGATATTAGTTGCATATCCACCTTCGCTTTTTATGTTATACACAGCAGCTCAAAGAGCTTGGATCTTTCCATAGACAATACATACGCGGTTGTCGGTATTAAAACACTCTTTGGACTTCTCACTCGTCGTTTAAAAGGTATGACACTTGTGTCATCAAGATCAGGAGAAAATGGTTAAAGTGTTGCCTTAAATTTCATTAATCTAAAGTCTACTAGTCTTCTTGATCATTAGTCCTTCAGTGTTACCATGATAATGACCTATCGTCTTATTCTGGTTTGCTAATCGTCTAGAATTAGGAAAGAAAACATTAAAAGACGTACTCTTGAATTTGTAAAACACTCTCTGACGTGTCTGTACATAAAATGTAAAGAAGAAATTAATTTTGTACAAGTTAAATCTTTTGGATTTTACTTGACATTATCCTGTGTCGCTTTTGTGTGTGTCACATACTCAACGTTAAATTGATACATGCGTTCCAAACACGAGGACATGTCTTGCGCACGGGAATTACATTTTAACAAGATACTTCGCAAGCGGCAAAAAAGGTCACATAGCTTCTGCAACGATCGTATCTCAAGCTGTGAAGAACAAAATGTTACCTTTTCACTTACACAGCGAACAGCTACTGAAGATAAAATGGAGGTCTTTGCGCCCGTCGTCGAAACCGCAAACGAGGTGAGGCGTACTTAACGAAGTTGGTCGGAACGGAAACGGGCGGAACTGAGTGGAACGGAACTGTGTGGAGGCACCTACCCAACTTCATAACACCTCCTTTTAGCGGGGTACTTGAGACGGAGCAAAAACCTCGCCCCACTGTGTAGCCGTTGCCGCATCGCAAGTTGTCATCGGCGTAATTATTACCCAGGGTTCTCGCGTTCACTCTGCGCCGCGAGGAGGCGGGCGAGAGGGGCTTCCGCCCGGATTCGGAAGAGGAAGGGTTGCGGGGGAGGGCGGGGTGCCGGTGGGCGCCGGCGCCCGCGCCGTGGCCTGGGTGAACGCCCGCCCGCCCGCCCGAGGCGCCGGAGGTGGCCGTGTGTGTGGGAGCTGTCCGCGCCCCCTGGAGGGCGCCACAACGCGACCAACGAGTGAGTTCTGTCCCCGCTGCTGCAAAGGCTTCCACACTCCACACCGACATTCAGCACCAGCGCTGGCGACGTGATAGGAAAGAACATCATCCATGCGGCTTTAATTATCACTTTGCAAAGTCTATTAAAAGAGGAACATTTTCTTTGAAACTTTATTTTTGTCTTTATACGTCTAATGGAATGACAGCATTATGCGGAACAATAGTCAATTTTCTCATGCACTTCTTAAAGAAGCCATTTTTACATCTTGTAATGCGTCCGAAAAGAGGAAGTTTCGCGACTAGTAAAATACTTTTACCAGATTAGATCGATAAAAATGCGCAGATCTACGCAGAAGACGATTCAATGCTGTAAGATCACTCACGATACCTGATAAGCAATTCATATCATAACAATGTCTAAAAGAGTACTAACATTTACATTTCGGTTACAAAATTAGTACACAGCACGAGTCATAGCAGAAAGAAAGTTGTTTTTCTCACTTATGGTTACTCGCGTTACTTCATCAAAAGGAAACAAAAAATTGTGCATCCCCACAGCCAAATTATGAATTTTTTTTGGACTGTGTTTTTTCAACCTCACCGCTATCTCCTGTCCGTCCTGTAAACACATCATTCAAAATCATGCACATTTCTGCTTTACTATATAAACTGCAATTCCTATGCACGCCTGACTTTTTCATTCGTCTTTTCTGTAATCATATTTTCACCCGAAATACAAAGACCTCTTATTGAAGATCAATTGTATGATGAGAGTCCATGCTCACAGATTTAGAAATGCTGCCAAGAATGCTTACAAGTTTAGTTTGTGTTTCAGATGAATGTAATAATATACGTATTATTGTCGTGAAACTTTCGTCCACAGTAGTAATCTCTCCCATCTTCTGGTCGGAGGATGTTCATAAATATCCTCATCGTACGAAATGTTTTATTTCTGTAAGTCTTCGGGGTCCGTTTCAAAATTTCAAAAAGAAGCTCTTCTGGCTGTGACCACGCCTATGTTTTTAACAGATGACTTCCAAAATAAAAACTAAATTAATTAAAAAAAATAATAATAGAATCTCGTGCGCCGAGAGCCAACGGTAGACGCGTTATCTTGATCGCCTCCGCGCCGCAGCACGACCGCTTGTTGCTCGGTGTATGTGTGGGGGGGGAGGGGGGGTCTTCCGTGCGGCGCGCGATCCTCCAGTGCGCATGCGCCTCCGGCTGAGGAGGAAGCGCTTCCGGCGAGGCGGCGCGTGGCCTTGCACTTGACGCGCCGCCCCCGCCGCCTCCGCCGCCTCCACCGCCCCCGCCGCCCCGCCGCCGCCCCGCCGCCGCCCCCGCCGCCCCCGCCGCCCCCGCCGCCCCCGCCGCCCCCGCCGCCCCCGCCGCCCCCGCCGCCCCCGCCGCCCCCGCCGCCCCCGCCGCCCCCGCCGCCCCCGCCGCCCCCGCCGCCCCCGCCGCCCCCGCCGCCCCCGCCGCCCCCGCCGCCCCCGCCGCCCCCGCCGCCCCCGCCGCCCCCGCCGCCCCCGCCGCCCCCGCCGCCCCCGCCGCCCCCGCCGCCCCCGCCGCCCCCGCCGCCCCCGCCGCCCTGCTGGCGCGCCGCCATCGGAGAGCGCCTTCCGAGCGGAAGAGCGCACGCGGAACGCACGCGTGGGAAAAAAAAGGATCGTTCGGCTTCTTCCTGGGTTATTCGCGCGTCTTTGCAGAAGAATCATAGAAAAACACTGGCAATGGTTTTGTTTGAGGTATTTCGTTTACCACTCATTACCGCACAATTCAACCTAACAACGTGAAACAAGTTATAAATGAAACAAGTCTTATATGGCAATAATGAAGCGAGTATTACTTTTGTACCAGGAGGTGCGAAAGCAAGAGATTACAAAACCAAGTGGTACGAAAGCAATTCTGTACTTTGTGATCTTAAATCAAACTTGAACCATTCAATATTTTATGTACAAGATATCTTGATATCTTGATAATCTCGTACGCGCTCCCGATATTGTAAAATGTGTAGCTAAATCTTCAGTTTGTCAGTGTATTTTACATTTGCTTGCATGATTTGCCAGGAGCTCCCAGAAACAACTTAAATATTCCAAAGCTCAACCATATACATCAATGAAAAAGTAATGCAAAACTTTCACCTCTCCATTCAAATTAGAGACGAATCTATTTGATTTCATCGTAAGATACGTATTACGTTTCATCGCCTTCACGTACGATTGAATTTTCTTTACATTAAAACTACATTTAAAATTAAATTGTATTATTTCAATAAAATACACATAGCTGCTATTAGTAACAGTTTAAAATTATTTTTCTCTCTGAGTCCACAAAATACTGCTTGTGCTTAAAAGTTCTCAGTAAAATCCCGAGCCCCTGCGAGAATCTTAGATTTGAAAAGCATTTATTATATTAATTTTAATAAAACCAAAGACACAGAAAGCAAACATTATTTTTTGGTATACACCAAGCATCTTATATGCTTCAACAATTCCGATTGTTTTGGACTTGCCCCGCCCCCTACGCAAATTCTTTCGGCCCCGCACCGCGCCGCTGCGCTGTCCGCAGATCAGTCTCCCTACGCGCGTCGGGGTTGCCGCCAGCGAACGGGTCCGGCATTCATTGCCAGGTCAAGGCGGGTCCAAGAACGCGCGCACCCGCACTGGGGCACGGCGGCGGCAGCGGCGGCGGCGGCGGCGCGGACCGCTTTTCGCGCGAAGCGCCCGACTCGTTTTCGCGGGCAGCGGTCGCTGGGCCCCTGCCGGACTGCGCCCCCTGCCGGAATGCGAACGCGCTCTGCGGCCGCCGCCCACCGCTCACCAGCCACCCCTCTCCGCCCACCACCCGCCGCCCGCCGCCCGCCGCCCGCCGCCCACCAGCCACCCCCCTCCGCCCACCAGCCACCCCCCTCCGCCCACCACCCGCCGCCCGCCGCCCGCCGCCCGCCGCCCACCAGCCACCCCCCTCCGCCCACCAGCCACCCCCCTCCGCCCACCACCCGCCGCCCGCCGCCCACCGCCCACCGCCACCCGCCGCCCACCGCCCACTGCACACCGCCCGCCCACCGCAACCGCACACCACCCACAGCCCACCGCCGCCCACCACCCACTGCCCACCGCCCAACGCCCACTGCCCACCACCCACTGCCCACCGCCCACTGCCCACCGCCCACTGCCCACCGCCCACCGCTCACTGCCCACCTTTCACTGCCCACCGCTTACCGCCCACCGCCACCGCTGCCACCGCCGCCCACCGCCCACCGCCCACCGCCCACCGCCACCCGCCGCCCACCGCCCACTGCCCACCGCCCGCCCACCGCACACCACACACCGCACATCACCCACAGCCCATCGCCGCCCACCGCCCACTGCCCACCGCCCACTACCCACCGTCCACTGCCCACCGCCCACTGCTCACTGCCCACCTTTCACTGCCCACCGCTTACCGCCCACCGCCCACCGCCCACCGCCACCGCTGCCGCCGCCGCCGCCCACCGTCCACCGTCCACCGTCCACCGTCCACCGTCCACCGTCCACCGTCCACCGTCCACCGTCCACCGTCCACCGTCCACCGTCCACCGTCCACCGTCCACCGTCCACCGTCCACCGCCCACCGCTCACCGCCCACCGCCCACCGCCCACCGCCCACCCCCCACCGCCCCGAGACATGAGCCGCGCTCTCCCGCCTCCTCGCACCTCCACCTCAGGCACCGGCTGGCAAGGCTCTGCGGCAACACCGCTGCCTCTCAGGCATCGGTGACCGAATGGTTCTGGGGTTCGCTTCGGAGGAGGATTGTTGACACTAGTTTAATAGCTGAGTCTAATTCAACCACTGTCAGGAGAGGAATTCTTGCAGCCGGCTGCTCTGAATTGTAATTATCCGTATCTTCTCCGATTAATGCCAGGCGAATGCTGAATGTAGCATAGAATGGGCAGCGCGCCATCTTTACATGAACATCCTTGATCTCGCCTCCCCCTCTACACACACTCTTACACGCTCTACACCTCCACACATGTCTATGTTGATACTGGTGGATACCTGGAGGGCAGAGTACCCGAACAAATAATGTGTAGGTTGGCAACGGATCTCATGAAACTGACGGATCAATGGAAGACGGGGAAAGAACTCCGCCATCTTCCGGGATAAACCAAGCATTACACATACGGGACACATATGATCTGAGTAGATGACACGCTCGCAATCAGTACTCACTCACTCAACTACTTCAGCAAAAGATGCGAAAACGAGGGGATGCTGGGATTGCTTCCCTTACAGATTTGGATGACCCCTGCTGGAAAAGTATTAATTTGTCCTTACCAACAACACAATTAAAGTAATCCTCTTTGGTGCCTCATATAATTGTACCACTGAAATGTTCAAATCGAAGAATTCAAATCAGACATTTAAAAAAAATAAAATGTTCTGTTAGCGAGTGTTGGAATATTTGAGGCCTTGCGAATCCAAATCCCTAATTTGTTTTCAGAAAATAAATGAAAACTCTCTGAATTTGTATTCTTGACATACAACTAGAACCATCACTAGGTAGATTTACAATTACTTCGAAAGTGTTTGGAACATCGTTCCTTCATTTGTGTCTTGCCACCGATTTATAACATTTAAATGTCATAACCTTCGTTTCGAACATTTTGGTACCTTTGGTTTTGATTAATTAATCCGATGAAGTAGTTTACATATTAATGTAGTTGTTACATTCGCATGGAATGTTTCTGAAATGTAAACAACAATATTATCAATTTTAAATATCCATGCTCTCTTTATCAACCCGTCGTCAATTATGTATATGTCAATATCGGTCCACTAATTTCAACTGCAGGCGATGCCGCTTCAGACTAAGATCTATTGTGAACATTACATTACTGTAGGTCATGACGCGTGCCCAGAATATTAGGAATATTGTCGCTTCAGTAATAGACACTTAAGGAAGTTACGTTAATAAATATTTAAATTCACGTTTTTTTTCAATGTTTAATTTCACGTGCACACATTATTCTTGATTTCTACCCATTATTTCGCTTATTCTCTTTGAGGAGCTAATGAGGGTTCTATGAGAGTAAGTAGGTCTGATGATGACAAACTGTCAATGCGACGATGCAACAAACTAGAAAAGCGTCATAAACAGAATTACTCCTAATTCAAGTTATTCGACGTTGAGTTCCATTATGAAGCTATTTTCTCCTCTAGAAGAATGATTTACAACGGGTGAAATGTTCGCACGGGTTCTGCCAGTATGATAATATAAAACCTCACACGTCCAATTCTACGACTTCCACCAAATAAAATTTCTTTAAAAGGACATTTTATCGCGACCAGTTTATTCCTGCCCCCTCCAGCGACCAAGTTTGGGTTTTTATGAAGCTGAAGCCAGAAACCTGGCCTCTTGCCAGCTTCGTGTGAGGTACGTTTTGTTTATATGCAAAACGTGTTTGTGGATACCATCTCATACAATCGAATCAAAATTGAGTGAGTCAAAAGAGTATAAAATTGAATAATAAAATTCCTGAGGTTGCACTATTTAGGGTCCTCGAATAAGGAAACAGATTTATCTAATACCACTGCTAAGACAAAAAAGAAACGGACAACATCTTTTCAATACGATGAATCTATGTCAGCAGACGGATTTGTAGACCTAGCATTTTTATTTGTGCCTCATCTCCATAATTATCGACGTCTGTGGATGAGGTACTCTCCTTCATCCCACAAGCAAGAAACGAGGTTTGCTTTGGGTAGCTGCCCTGAGTCCCGCTGCAGGAAAATTCTTCGAAATCTTGTGATTGCGCCTTTGCAGCGCATTTGCTTATCCGCATTTCCATTCTTTTCGCCAACTTTTAAATACTATTTACATTGTTCTTCATAAAACCTAAAACTGGCTTTTTTATCAGTTGGTATACAATGTGTAGTGTGAATAAAACGGAGTATACACTACTTACATTTTCTGAGTAAATACTTCAAAGTAAATGAATAAACTTTCTGAGTTTACTCAGTGTTTTGAGTATGTACTCGTAACTGAGGCTGTTATGAGAAATTACTCAAGTTTCTAGACGAAAGTGAGAATATACTCGAAACTGATGATGAATAAAACGGTAGTATGTTCTCAGTGTTGCAAGTATTTACTAATATTATTCGGATCAAGCTTTGTAGTATACTCAATTTCGAATTCTGAAACAAGTTGGTTGTATAGTTGATGGCGTTCACTTCGAACCATAGTAATGTTTGTTACGAACGTCGGAAACAAATATTTGCCGAAATGCGCCATACCAACAAAAGGAATTTTACATTTTTAGATTTTTACAAGAAAATGTACAGCGATTAAATAACTTTACTTTCGGCAATGAAAAAACTGAGACTTGCGTAAGAGCTCTAAAGTCTTAACAACGAAATGAAATTTTTAAAAAAATCTTCGTGATGTTAGCCTTCTTCATTTTCAGAGTGGAATGATCGTAGATTTGGGGATTCATCAAACTATTGTTTCGAAGAGTGTAGTGGAGGTTATGGAGCGTTTGTAATTAATGCAAGTATTACTCCGAATTGGATTAGATTTCTACCGAAGAATTGATGAAAAAATATATTTCAAAAGATGAAAATTATAGAAGACTTGGTACTATGAGAAGAAATGAAAATCTCAGATTCTTGTCTCTTACAGAATGTGATTTTTGTTGTTACTTTTATCTGTTCTTTCGGTGTTACTAATTTACTTTATAATGTTTTTTTCTTATTGTAAATGTAATTTTACATCGAAGTATTTTTTTACTTAAACGAGCCCCATGATGACGTTAATAAATAAGATATTCGAAGGTATATCCATTTTGCGATTATAAAAAATCACGTATCAAACTGGTATACTCTGAAAACAACAAAAAACTCACGATTATTATTGAGTAGTATCGATAGCTAGTGATCGAATCGTCACCGAACTTACATAAATCAGGTTACTCCATGGAAAAATGCTAGGAAAAATGAGTACAAACTCAGGTTGCTGTATGTACTCGTTACTTGTACGAGGCGTTTTATTCTTACCAAAATGAGAATATACTCATTCGATGGAGTATCTACTTGCCTTTCATACTCTTACTCATGAGAAGAAACTCAAAGTATAAACGTCAAGTTTATTCATACGACCAAATGTCTTCATTAACAGTTTAAAGGAAAATTGTCCCCAACAATACTGCATGTTCTATATTTTCCCTTCCAAATTCAGTTATTGCCTTTCACAAATGATTAATATCTTGATCCTCAACTTGGAATCTTCTTCGGAGTTTCTCGTTATTTGAATAATTGTTCCCCTACATTCGTGCAGAACTTAATCGGGGTAAATTGATTTTTTCATGAAGATTTATATTCCTTATTTAATGTAGGAATGCAATAAGGAAATATAGGTTTAATAATATTTGATCAGGGATGGCACGGTTTTTTCGAATCAAATCAATCTCACTACGGTTCTCGGTTGATGAAAAATGAACTGTCGTGAGAGGAATGAAGCGAATAAGCATTGGAGGTAAAATAATAGCAATGAGAGTCGGTGGAATGAAGGATGTCATGGAAACTAGTCTTGAATTCCCTAACCCTAGCACATATTTCACAATGCCCGCAGCATCTAACAAGACGGAACGAGACAATTATTAATAATTCCGTACAAGATTCCCTTACCGCTTCTAAAATCGCAATATATCTGCCAATAGCAATGGGAACCGAGTCGCCTGAGTTTCGGAGGAACGCGCCTGGTCCCGGGCTGGGCCGGGCTCGAAGCCCTGGCTGCCCCCGCGGTCCGTTGCGGCTTCGGCGTCGGCGCGGCGCGCGCACGCCCTCTTGCGGTGAGTGACGGCGGCCGCTGGCGCGACCACTCGCAACGGCATCACCGCAGGAAGCGTTCGATCGGGTCGGAAGACTCAACAGACTCCGGTACACGCGCGCGTCCGACAGAGCTGTCGGCTCCCCGTTACAATCCCCCGTCACTCTCGAGCAGGAAGTACATTGAAGCCGGAAATACTGGTACGCTGAGGATGGTTTCCAGATAGGTAATGGATTGAGTCGAGAGTTAAAAATGTTTTGAATTCGATCATAATCCGATAGGGTGGATGTTTCTTTATTATTATTTAAAATATTTGATTCAGAAAGACGTGTTAAATAGTTGAACGTGTTTTCAACTATGAAATATTGTTCTATACAGTAAACTTGAATTACGGAAGTGTAGACATATATCCTGAATGAGAAGTTATATACCAAAAAACTAGACTATATCAAAAAAAAGACTATTATCGGAAAATATGTGGAAAAAATAATATGAACACTGCAATAGAAGAGCAGAGGACTAAAGTCACATTTGTTTTCATAGAAAAGCAAGTGACAGTGCAACTTGCATTTTCTTTTAATTTCACATCTGCAATTTACAATGTGTCTCAAAAATTCAGTAAATGATAAACGATAACAGTAACATTTTAACGTACACGTACATAATTGTCACATGTACACGTAGGCTTCCGCGGCTCGAGTCCACTACTTCTAGGCTGTCCGGGTGACGCCGCGTCGTTGGCAGATAGGCCGACGTTTCGCCTGTCATGTCGCAGGCTTCTTCAGGGTAGTGACTAATGACCTCACTACCCTGAAGAAGCCTGCGACATGACAGGCGAAACGTCGGCCTATCTGCCAACGACGCGGCGTCACCCGGACAGCCTAGAAGTAATAATTGTCACATAATGTGTTCAGTGATGATTCAAGTAGCAGAACCAAGACGTGGTTGCGTTTCAGGTGAAATGCGTCTGCCACTATTTGACAGGGTATTCGGTAGTTTTTGAAACTTTTCTGTTCTCGGAAGAGTACTGGAACGCTCGCCGCCGCTGTTGCCTCAACCTGGTTGCTCTGGGAAGCGGAAGGCGCGCAGCGGGAAACTCCCCGGCGCAGCGGGCGGCGGCGCCGGCGCATACGCCAGCGCTGACTCTGGCGCCGGCGCCTGCGGCAACCGCCGCGCCGGCGCGCGGTGAAAGTGACAATCGGAGTGCTTCGAAGTGCGCGACATCGATAACTAAACATCGATGTTATCAACCATCAACATTAAAACATTGATGTTATCAAACATCAACATTAAAACATTGATGTTATCAAACATCAACATTAAAACATTGATGTTATCAACCATCAACATTAAAACATTGATGTTATCAAACATCAACATTAAAACATTGATGTTATCAAACATCAACATTAAAACATTGATGTTATCAAACATCAACATTAAAACATTGATGTTATCAAACATCAACATTAAAACATTGATGTTATCAAACATCAACATTAAAACATTGATGTTATCAAACATCAACATTAAAACATTGATGTTATCAAACATCAACATTAAAACATTGATGTTATCAAACATCAACATTAAAACATTGATGTTATCAAACATCAACATTAAAACATTGATGTTATCAAACATCAACATTAAAACATTGATGTTATCAAACATCAACATTAAAACATTGATGTTATCGAACATCAACATTAAAACATTGATGTTATCAAACATCAACATTAAAACATTGATGTTATCAAACATCAACATTAAAACATTGATGTTATCAAACATCAACATTAAAACATTGATGTTATCAAACATCAACATTAAAACATTGATGTTATCGAACATCAACATTAAAACATTGATGTTATCAAACATCAACATTAAAACATTGATGTTATCAAACATCAACATTAAAACATTGATGTTAAAACTACATCGACGATACACCATCGATTGTTTTGAACATCGATGTTTTTAGATTGAATTAGTAACCTCTAACATTAAATTCGTGTGCAAAACAATTTAATTTCACTGTGTTTGTGTTTATCAATTCGCCGAATAAGGGTATGAAAAGAAGGTGCCGACCCTACACCCACGGCGTACTTCTTGGCCACATCTCAATGGGCAAAATGAATATGAAGAGGAAATACAATGGCATAGAGGTCATCTCGGGCAGGAGAGTTTGATCGTTGAATGTAGTGCAACCAGAATTTCTTTGGTTCCAACACATGAATAACAGTGTTACAATCAGCTATTATTTCATATTTTACAGTATTGTGATCATGGGGATTTTTCATTGAGAAACAAAACATCGTAAAAGAAAAAAAACATCGATCACAAAACATCTATGTTAATAAAATATCGGTGCTAATACACCGATGTTTCTACAAAAACATCGATGTTTTGGAAACATTGACATGGATGTAGCATCCCTACTTCGGAGACATCGGAGGCGGTCGCGCCAATGACCAACGCGTTAATGATAACATACTTCGTCTCACATCAATATTTCTGGTAATAAAATATGTTATTTTAAAATTTGAGGTTTCCTGGAAGGAATAGTGGCATTTAATCACAGAAAATTGCTTTATTAGGTGTAAAATGAATTATTTGGGGTGATACCTACAAATTAGCGTTGCACAGAAATGAACGTACACTATCACAAACGCGCTTTGAAACGTACCCGTTAAAATGATTTCTTGGTTACAAAGTTGTAACAAACAGATTAGTTGATGGTCAGATTTTCGGAGAGCAACATCGAATTGAAAATGGCCCCAAGAAGGGAAATGGCGATGAAAGTACTAAGACTTATTGTGAATTAAGCCATGAGGGGAAGATCACTACGAGGCATTGCAATGACAATGGGAAGACCTCATTCAACTGTTCGAGGCATGGTAGACTAATTCAAGTACAATGGCAGATAAATTAATAAAATAAGCGGATGCCGATACTCAATAACATCAGTAGGAATCCTCGCCAAAGTGTCGTCAAAATGACTCCGTGGGTGATTTCAACAATAGGGAGAACTGTATCCTCAGAAAGTGTCCGAAATACTCTACGAAACGCAGGTTACAAGGGAAGAGTAGCGAAGAAGAAGCCTTGGATTATTAAGGCAAATCAGCACAATATACTGCAGTTCAAGAAATATTACAGAAACCACCCTTTCTAGTACTGACAAATAGTGATTTTCAGTAATGAAGGTAGATTCAAGATATTAGTAGCTGATAGTCAACAGTGCGTGTGGAGGAAGGTAAACGCAGCCTTAGAAGATAAAAATTTGCCAACAATTCAAATGAGTCTATGCGAATTCCTAAAAAATACCTCAAATGAATGTGGTAAAGTATACCTATTTTATTTGTTTACATTTTCACACATAACTTCAGAAAAAATTGAGCAATAGGTGTTGAAATAATCACTACGATGAAAAATTAATTTTATAGTACTTACTGTAAAATCTTAGAACGTTACCTTATAACAAGATATTAAGTACATGAACAGCTTTTAAAAAACTAAAATTATTATTACTCAAATCATTTAACGATATTTTTTCTATTAAAGTGAACTACTACAGAAAGTCATTACTACAGAAATGGAAAACGATAGCCTAGCAGCGCGCAATGCGCCGCATTCATTGATCCCGAAGGACGCAGCGCTGGCGACGCCAGCGGCAAAGAGGTGAAGGAGAGCAGGCGGCTGGCGCGGCGCGGCGCCTCGGTCGCGGGCGGAGGCGATGGATGCGGCCCCGCGGCCCGTTCATTGCCTCCGCCCCTCGCAATGCAGGAATTCCATAAAAACCCGCTCGCAACGGCATCGCGCTCATAGCTCCGATACGCTTACTGACCGCCGCCACACGGAGCCACCCGGCACTGGCAGGCGCGCCGCTTGCAGAGAAAGACTGCGGACTCCGAAAGGGAGTCTAATATCGTGCCAAAGTATTTTTATTTTGTCCTAATCAAACGCACTTATATTTTTATGTCTCAAAATATTTCATTATTCTTGTTTTTGTCACTGATAATTGTAGCTTATGATTGTAAATGTAATGAAACAGAGTAATGTAGAGTAAAAAATCGTAATGTCACGTTCTCATCACATTAGTTTGCCATGTTTTAATACTTTAAAATTATCATCCGATACGCCTAATAGAAATAAATCTTTAAAACAATTGAACTGTAAATAATAAATATGATTAAATGACACAATGGCTTTTCAGTTTTAAAACCCAATAAGCGTTTACTGAGAGGTAAGGAGGGAGAAACAGTTTTACATCAGGAATTAACTTGCAATAAGCAAGAGACCTCCAAGAATTGTGTATTCTTAGTTATATATTTTAAAACCAAACAGCTACTGTTTTTACATCAGGAATTTACTTGCATCAAGCAAGAAACCTCCATGAATTGAATATTGTTTACATATGTATTTTACAATAAAACAGCTACTTTTTATAGGTAGTCGTTACAAAATAAAATTACGAGTATCAATCTTGTAAATCATTAGAACCTCGCTGATTCTTCATCACACATCATCCACATTCTTGAAACTCCACCTCGATGACAGTCTCTTCCGAATAGCGTAACGTTTCGTGGGCGTTCTGTGAAAGAACCACTGGCGTGCGTCGGCGCTGACGCGCTGTACTCCGCCTGGCGCAGCGCGGGGCGACCCGTTAGGCGCGTCCTTGCGCCGCCGCCCGCGCGCCGCCGCCGCCGCCGCCGCCGCCGCCGCCGCCGCCTCCGCGCGCTTGAGATCTCTCGATGGGTGCCCACGGCGCACGGGGCCGTCGCCGCACGGCTGTGCGCGAAAGCGCTGCGGAGATCGAGTCAACGCAGTCATTTGCAGGTTGTGATTCACTCCGAAACCCGTTTTCGCATAAATATTAGTTGGAATTCCATAAAGCTGAAGTTAATGAATTTTCGGCAACTTGGGAAGAACGTAAACATTTTCTTCGAATTGTCCTTTAAAAGTCTATTAGAACTTGCTGAAGAGAACCATCGGGCCCTCTCGCCGTTTCTTTTCTTGCCTTGTCTCATTCTTACCAGTCTATTTAGCGATTTAAAATCTATTTTATAACGAGTACCTATTTAATTTATCGGAACCCATGAATGAATCTATGTAACGGCGAGACTGTGACAGTCGGAAACCGCGTTTTATTTTTTAATTGCCTAAAAACTACATAAATCCAAATCTACGTTTCACCTCATGTAAGTGGAGAACGTGAATTAGTTGAATTTAATTTTTTTTTTAGTTTAAAGTTTGGAGGGACATTAAATTATTCTTACTAAATATGAACCCTTCGTAATTCTGTTTAATATATTTACTAATAATAATTGCTAAATTTGTGAAGATTATTGTATGCAGAAAATGCCACGCATTATTTATTTATCAGCATTTCTTTAAAAACGTTGCAAACGCTTTAAGGAATATCGTATACGTCGCGTGCGCATTCACTTGCTTGTCTTAGAGATTTCCGCTTGCGCGACCTTTCGTGCACTTCCAACACGTCTTATTATTCTCGGATGCGGAAGCAAAGGTTGGCTGATCACAAATGGGTGCGTATTCAGTGAGCTCGGAGACCTCAATACGCGGTGTCCCTTACACGGGCCAAGCCCTCTTACAAAATGACACCGCTGCCGGAGGACAAACGAAAAAAAAAGCAAGAGGCCGCTTACGAAGGATGGACAGGTGCGCGGAGGCGACATCCTGTGGGCGTGGCCCCGTCGGCGTCGCGACGCCCAGCTGCCCCCGACGCCATTGTTCTGCGCCCTCGAGGGCGACACCGCGTCGACGTCTTAAGGAGGCCCAGTCGCTAGGAGGCTGAGGATGCTGCTCACGGAAAGATGTTGCAAGATAATGTTGCCACAAGCATCAGGAAACTTCTCTAAATCTCCTTGGAATACAGATTCTTGTTTTTAAATGCTTGCTTTGTTTCCTCAGGAACGATAATGTGCAAATATGAGTAGAAATGAAGAGGAATATACAAGCGTGAATGAGGTTGCGAACATTTTCTATTATTTGCAAATTTTTTAATTAATGAGCTTGTTTACACAGAAATGTTTTTCAAAACTAATTATATTTTTAGTCGTAGTAATTGTAGTCAAGAGTCATTAGTATCACACTATAAACATGCAAATTTAAGAACTAATGACTTACTTTAATGCAACCCAGAGATTTTATTTAATTTGCTAGATTCTTCAATTCGCTAACGAATCCTTGAGGAGGCTGGACGCGCGCACACTCGAGGGGCCGACAGTGTGAAGTCAATGACGCAATGACCTCGCAACGAAAACCCACAAAAGACAATTGCCAAGCGGGAGACGGTGTTAGAACTTAAACCCTTCTGACGATTCTACGAGTCGGGACACGCAGGAACACTTTTTCATCCGACCGGGTTCATACACAAGAACTGATGTGCGTTTCTTAAATCGTTCGAACTAAAATGAAAGTTGCATCATCTGGAGTTTTATTATGAGCAAAAACATCAAGTTTTATAGTAAAACATAAGGAGAAAAGTGCTATAAAATAAAAATTCTTCACTAGAAAGGGAAGTATTTTCTTCTTACGATTATTCGTAAGAACTTTGTAGGTTTTGAGAATACACGAGGATTTTGAAACTTACGAATTCCAACCATTAACATACCACTAGGACCGGAATGTGTCCCAAGAATATTCCAAGATAGCTCCCAAAGTAAATTTTCATTCTGAATTATTGGTAGTAAAGATTATTTTGAGAAGAAAGTATAATTAACAGGATGCTTTGTTAATTGAGAATTATTCTTAGTATTATTACTGTTCCTCTACTTCATGGCCAAATATGTTATGAGTCGGTTGAATATAAAATCTACTC
Organism: Gryllus longicercus; assembly: GCA_038098605.1. Lineage (NCBI taxonomy): Eukaryota > Metazoa > Arthropoda > Insecta > Orthoptera > Gryllidae > Gryllus > Gryllus longicercus. The sequence continues at coordinate 29,218 of JAZDUA010000791.1, read as the reverse complement.
TAGGGTCTGTCGGTGCCTCTAGAATAATTGGCGCAAAATGTGGACTGCTCCAAATAAAGCAATGTCATTCACTTTCCAGTCTTTTGAATGACTTGCGAGTTTGTGCAAGTTCTTACACAAATTTTGCGGAACAAATCCAGAGCTCCGTTAACTATCGGCACGGCTGTAGCTCTTACGCCCCACATTCGAATATTTTCGATTTCCCAAAAGCATTGATATCCCAAATGCACGCTACACGATTAACGTGTGTAATTCTTCCAGGATCAGCTTTTCAGCTGTGTCCCTCAGTACGACAAGGTTGTTACGCCTCGTAGTATGAATTATGAGATGATAGGATGATGATGAGGGGTGAAGTGACAAACATAAATACGACCATGTCTATGCAGGGATTGCGCCTGCAGCCTCTTTGGCGCAGACGATGCCACGGGGCCGATTGTTATTATTTATTATTTTGTTTATTCTCAAAGTTTTTGGTTTCACATGGATACCACACAGATACAATACCAAAGCATGGTAACACAGGCATATTTAAAATCTACAAAACAAACTAGGGCATTCTAACATATAAACATAAAATAACTGTTTTCAGATTGTAAACATAAAATAATAGTTTTCAAATGCTAATAACAAATACAATTTCAAGAACGAGCTTTCAAAACCCAACATGTCCTCCCATGAATCTCCTGACTAGTGAGCAGGTACTGATTTTAACCGACTTCTGGAGGCAGATGATAATGCTCTTCTCCAAGCAGAGTTCTTCCAGCGATCTGCAGAGAGTTTTTGGTATCACGCCAGTTGCTGATAGTACAATTGGGATAGTTTTCACTTCTGACACACGCCATTGTTCTTTTACGGCAAATACTAGCTCTGTATATGTCGATTTTAGTCTGGTATGTTGTCATCATATTGCTGGTATTGACGACTGCAACATCAATAAACCAAACTTTCTTTGCAGATTTGTCCCAAAGAGTAATATCAGGTCAGTTGTGCTGAATTGTCCTGTCTGTCAGAATACTGCGGTCCCAGTTTATTTATTATTATTATTATTATTAATGTATATTATTTTCATCGAATTTTAATAACAAAAGGATTTTCATAGATTTGGTTCGTGTATTTCCTAGAGAATGTCGTCAGCTGCAAGTCCTAGAATCCTTCGCTTCCGTCGTAAATTCCCGCCCGGCGACTCGCCATTCGCCAGTAGCGCCGGCTCCCGTGCATCGCTGAGGGGCGCCGAGCGGCACGCGCGGCCCTCGGCCTCGCGCGCGCCTTTCGCCCGCGCTGCAGCAGCGCCGCGGCGGCGGCGGCGGCGGGGCTCGAGCGCGCGGCCTTGGCACAGCGAGCCACGCGGGCGCCGGCCGGGCCCTGCCATTGGCCAACGTTCGCCGCCGGCCCCCGCTGCCGCCGCGCGGTGCTTATGGCGGGTTGTTATGCCGGGCAGCCCGGGCGGCGGCGAAAAGAACGAGCCAAGTGGTGGGCACTCGCATCGCCCGGCGCTGATGACTTGGCGCAGCTGACAGGCACACAGAAATGTCACTGCTGCTGGTGGAGGAGGTGTGGGGAAAGACGCTTACTGCGGAGGTGGGAGTGATACGCGTGACGTCAAATGTGAGAATGGCGAAAGGTTCACTGCATGTACTGTATATATGCACTGTTCACTGAATATAGTGAGTACTGATGTACTCGTAATTCCTGGCATAGGTGATTATGTCCTGGATTGAGACAACAATAAGGAAATGATAACTGCATGAGTGAACCTGGAGGCCTTTTTATTTTCTTCTTTATTTATTTTGATTCCAGAATCTGTGCACAACTAGCCTTATCTGGTATGTTAAGAATGAAGAATAATGAATTGATGTAATGATGAGATGAAGAAACAATTATGAAACTTCGCTCACCATAAAATCCACATGCAATGATTGGTATTCGACCCTAGGTTCCCAACTATACTACGCATATATGCCGGTTCCTTAAAAGAAAATACATCCAGAAGATTTAAAGTGAACTATATCTGCGCTAACAAAGGCGGGAGTGGCGAAAACCAAGGCGTCAGCGACAGCCGAAAGGGCCGCGTAGTCGTAAACCGAATTACGTTGCGTGTGTTCGCCATGTTGCGCAGAAAATACTACACTTCTTATTCCGGGCGCTAGGGGCGCAGTGATAAAACTGACGAAATCTGGTCGAGCGTAGCCTTCATTGGGAAACACACATTCAGAGGAGAAAAAATGTAGCGTTCTGGGAAATTTGCGAGATTTTCAATGTTCTATTCTAGCTGTCACCACACACCTCGTAAATGCACAGAATCGCAGTTTATGACGGTATTATGAGAAAGGAAAAGAGGCCGTCTATGCGAGGCGAGCGCGACATGTTGGAATTTTTACGAGTGTTGTGAAAGATTTGATTCGCCGAGTTAGTGCGATTGTGGTTTCGACTTCTTCCAGCGAGAGGTCGATGAATGAATTGCCCGGTTTGCCAACAGACCTCATTGTTCGCGTTGTGTCAATTCTTTGACTTTGTGTTGCCAGCTAAAATCGTGAGAATGCAATCCTGCAGTTATTAATAATCTATCCGGTTCACTAAAATGGCTAAAACATATCATTGTTAAAGAGTAAATGAAACCGTTGATACTTCAGTTGTATCTATGGATTTTTTATGCCTTAAAATGAAATCACATGATGACACTAGTTTTTTTTATACGTAAAAAAATATCTAAGTTGTCCCTTTTACCTTTACATTCACATTGTTATGTTTGTAATTTTGTATAATCTTGCATATCGCGAGAAGTTATCTTCTAAATGAACTTTCTACAAAACATTAACTAAATTGTTCAATTATCTCTGATGAAACTTATATCCCTTATCTTATCCTTGTTAAAGAGAAAATTCATACTATAGTTTATGGGACGAGGCTATGAAGTTTTGAAATATAACTGAGATGATGAAGGACATATTTCATCTGGGAAAACTAAAAGACAATTTCATTAAAAATTATTTATGAATTTATCATTTTATCAAAATCACAACGAATCACGTATTAAATGATACGAGTTCAATAAGTATCTGCACTCTGTGTTTACAATTGATTACACCAATAGTATAAAATTTACAATGAGACCATTTTTCAACATACGCACCACGCTACGAAATGTACTACTTGGTATATAGTAGCCCTTATAAAAAAAGTATTTCTGATTAAGCAGCAAGCCAGGTATGCACCGCATTCTCACCTGTAGGTCGAAGGCAAACCTTTGGACTCTTAAATCATCTTTATGTGGACCAAACCGTTGGTAATTGGACGTGTCATGATTGCAACTGTATCCGGGGTGCTCTAACACTTCGATAAACAGATTTTGAAGAGCTTAGATGGCGGTATGTGGATGTGTGTTGTTTTGCAGCAAAAAAAAAAGTCTTTCGACAGTCTTCCTCGGCGTTCTCGTACGCAGAACCTGAGTAATATGCATATGGTTTGTCACTTCATCAATAGTCCTCATCGGTTACTCAGCATCAGAGCATGACCTTGCTCAATATAGAGATCAGTAGTGAATGCGTCTGAACATCTTGCTCTTTTCTCGCCTTTCATGCTTGTTTGACAGTGTTTTAATGTTTCAATTAACTGGTAAATTCTTCTTCAAGGAAAATATTACACTCCCGTAGTGGTGAAAGTCTTCTAAGGATTCCAACTTATGTTACACATTTATATCACAGAAAACGAATTACGAATACCTGTTCTTTTTTTAGTGCAAATGGTGTGTGGTGCAGCCACGTGTACGAACCAACAACTCAAGCTAACAGGAGATAACGCTGAAACTTGCCATAAGGAAAGTTAACGTTGCCATCATAAGGCTGGCAAGGGTACAAACCGTACAAAATATTAGAAAGAAAGTGCATTGACTTACTTTCGAAGTTCATGATAACTCCCCTATACCAACCATTTCAACTTTACTTTCTAATTATTTCAACGTACTAGATCGACTTTGATGTTGATATATTTCTTGAAATGCCGTCTAGCATTCGCGTTTTCAAATCACCAAAATCAATAGCGATCTACTGTGCTAGATTGAGTCGGAAAAATATTAATTGACTTCACATTTCTCATTTTTCGAAGGCTCGGTAAGCAAACCACTTCGGAATTGTTACACTTTCACGAATATTAGTCAAGTTCATCCACTATGTTCATTTCATTCCTGCGTATTTCATTTTGCTTAGTGTAGTATCGATTGATTGTTTGAATATAAAATGATAATGATCATCAAATGGTGAGATGGTATCTACAAAAAAATTAATAAGTATTTTTCAAAATCGCAGATCTTCGACGCAGGAAAGATGGACAGAGGTTTATTCAATTTAGAAAAAAAACACGCATAATTAAGGCACACCGGACAGAGGGACGGATTTTGAAAAAATAACACTTTTTCAGTATCAGAACACCCCAAAACGTGTGTTTTCTGTTAAAATCCCGAAATCGATTTTCACAGCTTTACATACATAACTATCTCTATACTAGTACGTATATTACTCCGTATGTACGTAGATACACGAGGAAATAAAAATGCAATGAAATATGTACTATTGAAGATACAAAGAAATGAGGTAGTGATACACACACGTCAAGGAGAATGGAAGGCTAGAGATAAAAAAGAGTACAAAAGGGAGCTGAAGGTCATAATACGAGAAGTAAACAGATATTTACTTCTTACCGAGAGTTCCTAGTACACAATGGATATGATAATGCAATCGCAAACGAGCATATCAAAAAATCCCCTAACATATTTCTCTAGGCCCATGACCGTTTCGTTATTGTGCCCCTCCCCCTCCAAAATATAATTTTGTTAAAATCATCGCTCCCCAGAAATTTCCCTTTCTTTTTGATCAAGTTGAAGAGTACAACAAAGTACAATCCCCAGGCACGTTTGTTTGAAAAAAACTTTGAAAAAAAAGTTACAAAAATATAATTTTATTAGAATTCTTTAAGAAATGCTGTATGGTTACCAAAGCGGTAAAACTGGTTTACATTATAATCTTAAGACATTTTTGCTTAGCATATGAACACAAAGCAGCATTGACAATTTTAACCACTTAAGACTTCTGGATGGAAACTTCGTCTTCTCTCCATTCGTATCAATAGGAATGGGGAAATTCCTGGTGGAGCACATTTCAACACAAAAAAAGTCTCCGAGATGCTTTGTGGGGCGAGCCATTCAGCGCGGGCGCACATCTTGGCGGCGAGGCGGCGCGCTTTGTCCAGCCTCCGGGCGGCGCGCGGGCGGTGAGCGGCTGTAGCTGTCGCAACCGCTGTCGCGGGGGCGGCGGCCGTTACGTCACAAGGTCGCCTCCGCGGCGCGGCGGCCCTGGGCGCGGGCGTGGGCGCGGGCGCGGGCGGCGCCGCCTCGGCCGGGGCCGGAACTCGCGACCGCGGCCAGCGCGCCACCGCTGCTCGGCCCAGCGCGCGTGGGAGGGATGGGAGGCAGCGTGAGTCACGGAGAGTCTGGCCGCGATGACCACACGGAATGCATAACGGATTTTCGCAGATTTAGATGAAACGTCTGCAAACAGCATTTTCTTCTTGTGCTTACCTATATAATACTTCATTTTTACTGTCCCGTATACGTACGTATATAAGGAGTATTATAGGTACTACAGGAAAATTTATGTAATGCTGCGGAAAATCGATTTCGAGATTTCAACGGAAATAAACGTTTTGGGGTCCCCCGATACCGAAAAAGTGTTTTTTTTTCGTCTGTCTGTCCGTCTGTGGACACCACTAGCGCCTAAACAATACGTAGGGTTTTTTCCAAATTGAAGAAACCCCTCTCGATCGAAACTTTTGAGTTTTTGAAAAAATATCTTTAAGAGATGAGGGTACTTTACATAAAGACCCCCGGACATTTTCAAAGATTTCTCAAAAACGGCTGCAAATTATTTCTTTAAATTTCGTGTAAGAATAGAATAAACTATAATTATAAAGGTGGCATAGGTCCAATTTTCAAGTTTAACACTGTATTTTCGAAAATTTGAAATATTTTTGGGAGTCTTCTTACAACTAAGCAATTGAAGATGAAGATTTTTCCTTCAAATAAAATTGTATCCCCATAGTGAGTTTTTTTGAAAAGTTAAGTTGTTTTCGCGAAATACTGCGAGCAATATGTGCAATTTCAAAAAAAAAAATTACAAAAACAAGACTTTCTCAAAAACGGCTCCAATTTTGTTCTTTAAACATTTAGTAGGGATAGTGCTAAATGTACTCTATAAGACATAAACGCCATATTGCTCTATTCTTTTGTTTTCTAAAAAATGTAATTTTTTGACTTACTTCTCACGTCGTTAATATTTACATTAGCGACAATTGGTTCATATCAACATATTTATAAGTATATATGCTTTAAATAATGGCAGATTAAGTTCCTAAAATGTACATTGGGCGGTGATAGATGGCAGCTGGCAAGAATATGTGGCAAGTTCGTATAGAAAGCAGAGACCAAAGGAAACAGAAAGCTAATACGGGAAAGTCTTTGCCATTCTGTAGCACCACTAGTTATTTATATAGTTTATATTGTGCTTTTATTCACTTTATTTATCAGCATTCTTTGATATAATTTAAAATTGGGGATCCTTCCATTTAAAAAAGCAGTTAATACGTAATAGTGCGACTTGAAATATGAATTGAAAAATTCCAAATTTTACATAATATTTTAGAGGACTCAACTTAGCTCAGTTGTCATGTGCATCCAGGAAATGTTTTAATTGCCATACCAAAGGAGCGTAAGCAGACCGCAACAAGTCGACTTCCTTCGTTTCTTAGAGAAGAAATTCACTTTCTCCATACACTTATTTCCAATATTATGTGATGTAATATCGTCGTTCAATCCAGATAGAATCACAATCCAGATATGAAAGCAATGCGAAGATGTTTATACTTCGCATTTTTTGAAAAACCACGTTCAAATGAATTGCGCCATTTTAATAACGCTCTAAACATAATTTCAATTGTTTTTACTTATACTTCATTTCATCACATGAGATTTACATATAAAAATACCTATCTGGAGGATGAAAAGAAGGAAAGACGAAAATCTACAAATCCTACACTTTGTAGTATTTGTAGTTTCTCTTTAATTTCACTAACTTGACTACTGTCTCTACTTACTAAGAATTCTTTTCACGATAGTGTAAAAGGAAATGCTGCACAAGAGTTCTTTCTACGTTGCATTCAAATGGTTTCTACGTCTGGTATTTACTTACCAAAAACAAAATTTATTGGTCATTAACATAATTGTCTTCTGCGGATAATACATTAATCTAAAAAAATTGATACATGAAATGTTACTATGATTTGCATACGTCATGTGCTCGTATTGAAATTATATTATCTTATATTCATTCACTGTCAGAAATTTTTAAATTCCACGAGAACAACTCTGCAGCCAAATAATCACTGGCCACTCAATTTGTCGTCAGTTTTCGCAGCCTCTAGATACCTACAACTAAATAAACTGAAGAAATGATTTTTATATTTAATGAGCAGAGCTTGATTTCTAGCAGAACGCGACGAAATGGCGTTTCAATACCTCTCGAATAATTATTAAATTACATTATAAAAATATAACCATTTCTATTAAATTAATAATTAATTTGGGGCACGCTCCGAAACCTCAAATTTTATAAATCAAGACTCACTCTTAATGAGTATTTAGCAACGGTAGAATGTAAAGGAAGTTATACGCCTAAAAGTACTGCTGATTGGTGTGCTACTATTTGTTCTCTTAAATTGTACGTGGACTGATTCAGTTTTGACCCAGAGATCCACAGATGGAAGGGGGGGGCGGTTTAGCCTCTGAGACGCGCTTCATGTCGTTGAAGAAAATAAGTGTTTTATGATCATGTGTCGTTTTGCGCACTTTTGTTACAAGTGTTATTTGTTGAAAATAATTATAGTACCATGTTTTTCCAGTTGTTGGTATCGTAAAGCAACTAACCTTGAAAATATTACCAGGTTTTAGTTATATAATTCCACGTTCGTACGTCTCACAGGAAGTTATACATCTTAACGTCTGTTTTAATGACCACTACGTCCGCCAGCAATGGTAAATTTCTTTAGTATATAAAACTCCAACACGTAATTTACGTTTCTCTTTCTGCTCCTAAAGAAGCAGACCAAGTGACATAGTTAATTTGAAGGAAATATTAAGAGACCACCAAAACGTCGCAGAAGTAATGGTAGTCAATGACGTATATTTTTATCTCAAACACTTGTTTATTGGACAGTAAATAGTTCGACGACAGAACGTACCAAACACATTGTACTTCTATTCTGAATTGAGCCCGAACTTATATAACCATTGGTAGGATACCAAGAGAAAGGTTCGCAGAAGAAGTCAGCCACAAGGGAAGGCATTCCACGTCTCCTTGTATTGATCCCCTCGGCAGAAGGGCCACGAGAAGGGTCTGAAAAACAGGTATCCCCTGGCCCTCCCGCTCCTGTGACCTACCTTCAGGAATTTCAGTCGAAGGGCTAGCTTGAGAGCATCTTTACAAATCGTTTCGATCTGGAGAACTTTTGGTTTTTTGAGACATGACAAACTTTTCGACTTATCCGTGCTCCAAAACTTTTCGAAATAACGTAAGGGACTCAGGAAAAATCTTTCTAAAGTAGCAAAGAAAAGTACAGATCATGCGACTTAAAATCAAGAATTATAATGCTAAATTGGCATTCAGTTAGCGGTCTCAAAAATTCATTGCCGTGCTTCCTATTTATATATACATTGGATAAAAATATTCAGTATATCTTCAATAATGTAAAACCGCCTTCAAGAATTGGTCATTTAAAGAAATCATTGGAACCTTTTCTATTACTTCAAAAATGTCTTTTTTTAATAAATATATTACCAAAAATCATCGATAACGTTAAAAATGTCAATGTCAGGTTAGAAGAGTAGCTTTGATCTGCAGCCTCTTTCAGCAACATCCCAATTGTCAAAATCAACAGGCGAAATTGTCAATGATATTGTAAAAGTTAGGGCCAGAAATAAAGTGATAATATAATGAGAAAAGTAATGTTATATATTTAAAATAATTCAAGAACAACAATAAAAAATGATTTATACTAGTTTGAACATCTTGAAACATTATTTTAAATCTTGGTAATAAATTGCTTCTACTTTTCACGCTCGGAAGACCACCACTAACCAAATATATATATAAAATTAAGGAATAAAATAAATGCTGAAGCCCAATTTGGCTAACCGCAAACAAAAAGTATTTAAAAAATTATGTATATATTTGTATATGTCTCGGGGGGAAGTAAATGAAGTTATCATTGGTACCGTTAACGGTTTGGTAAAAATCGTTTTTATATGATTAAAGGCTTGTATGTCTCAAATAGGGTTAGATGTGAATATGTCCGAAGTAACTAGAGAAAACGAATCATTATTTAGGATATTGTTTGGAAGTAGGTGCATCCAAATATCACTTTCCTATGTGGAAAATCAATGATACCTAAGAAATAGACATAAGCATCTCTTAACAAATTATTAATAAAAAATCAAAGTGTAAATATTCTATGATTTCTCACATTCACAAATGTAAAAATTATATTCTTATCAAATCACATAATCAAGTAGTATTTGGTGTCTGGTTAATGTTTGGATACCGAAGGTTCATGACTTGAGGGGTCATGACCACATGAGGGGTCAGCTGTACTCCAATAGTTTTAGTAATTACTTCAAAGAACTGATGATTCATAATTAAAGGAAAAACAAGTTTTAAATCTTTGACACTAACAAAACGTTTGCGTAGATAATTTTATGACTTTGAGGAATTTTTAGAAATAATGCAAAATCTAGAAGGTTTATAAAAGACATGTTTTATACAATATTGAGAAAATATTGTATTATGCTTTCGTGTTCAAACTCCGAAATACGCCAATTTAATTACCTTAAAATAATATGTTATTACCCAACGATGTAAGATAAGTCAAGGTTCTAAAGCAATGCAAATGGTGTAAAATACAATGTCTAGAAATATATAGACATTGATAAAATGAAATTTACTAAAACATTGAATAGTGAGATAAACCTGGATATTCGACGGTTTACAGTATAAACTTTTTTTCACTTTTGATAGTGTGACATGTTACAGTGCACTATTAATAGTGTAGTCGAATGTACTTTCATGTGTGTACGACGTATTGCCGCGAGGATCAGTAAACAATATGTGTTCACGTAACGAAGGGGATTTGTAAATTTACTGAGCGATGGACGGATTAACAAAGTGATGAATGATGGCAAACAAGTTTTGCAAACAAGTCAATTATCTTTTCAGCTGTCAATTATATTTTCTTACATCAAACTTTGTAGTAAAAAGAGTCTGCGTGCATATTTGGTGCACTTGATCCACATCTGTCAGTTGTAAGGTTTGGCAACATTCTAATCTGCCAAGACCTGTCGGTTGAAATACTAAACATGCACTTATTCCTATACTATTTTAAACTGGTACAATACCAAACACTCTTTAGTCGAGAACTGTAGCCTCTTAGCACTTCTACCTCTCACTTCTATCTACGAAGAAGTTAATCATAGAAAGGATCTAGATGAGAAATGACGTAATTATAGCTTTTCCTATCCAGACGTTCTCTCGTTTTCCCGGAAATAGAAATCAAACTCAGATCGGAAATACCCCTAAATAACTTTGGTGGAGGAAGGAGCCTTTTGCCAGCAGTAACGCAGCAAAGAAGACAGGTCGGGGCCGCCCGGGGCGAGGCGGGGCAGTTGCCCCTTCCTCCTCCCCCCTGCTTCCCCCTGAGGCTGGGGCGGGCGCCCCTTTCTCCGGCGCTGCCCAGTGCCCAGGGGGTGCGGCTGCCCGTGGCCCCCGGGGCCTTCCGCATCCGATGGCCCCGAAGCCGCGATGCGCACGCGCCGTGGCGCGACGGACACACGACGCAGCGCTCGAGAGAGTGCGTGCTCATTGGAGTATACTACCGATTCCAGAACGAACAGCACATTCAATAGATTCCATGGTCTAGAGTCGTTAAAAGCTTTCACGGGATTCCAGGGCACACTCATACGGGTACGCAAAAAAATATCATTTAAATATTTACTGGTCCAAGAATGTTTTGTTTACATTTTCTGCGTCGTGGATACAATTCATATCAAGTGAAAATTTGAGGTGCACAAAGTGGAATTATCAAAACTTTCAAAAGATACACGTAAACATCATAGAGTTCTTGACGGCGTTTGTCGATGAGCTCACATGAGATGTATCATTTGGTGAACATCAGGATACAATATAATTTATTCAATATTTCTTTACAACAGATTGTAACACATTCAATAAATGGAATTGTCATGTGGACAACTGTTGTTTTGTAATTGAAATGTTTTGACATGTCTCCTTTTATGCATTCTTAAGCTTGATAAAAACTAAATCTTTAAACGAGAATATCTTTGTAGTATGTGTATATTTAGTTGATACTTGATGTTTGAATTTTTAATTAGTTGCAGTTCTTATTTAATTAGAATATTATCATTTTATTAGTAATTTATATCTCAAATTACTTAAATATAAAAGAAAATATTCAAGAGTTTGAGTTCATTTTTCGATCAATAACGAGTTTGATTCTATCAAACAGTCCAAAAATTTCGAGATACCTTCGCGTATGTTATAAAAACAATAGTACAGAATAATAGTAATCTTATCAAATCATGTGAATACTATATTGAAGGTCTTGACTCTCGGTAATCTTAAGCCGTATGATGGTTCTTCTGAAAAATAAGATTAAAGATGCAATTCAACGACCCATGCCACTGATTAAAGAATTTCTTGTGTGACAAATGTTTTTCGTAGAGAATTTCTTACACCAGTACTACACTACTCATAGAAAACATAATACTCCGGACTGTTTACAGCCGAACTTTTCCATTTTTTCTTTGATAAGCCCTAACATAGCCCTGCATTATTTCTGTCATGAAGTTGCTTGAATTATTTAACAGATCAATATTAATGTGCCAATTATTTGTTGAGCGATTTTATGTAAAAAATAATTTTCTTAGAGTTAGGTATTCTTATTTCACTGTGAGGTGATGAGGCGCCGTGACGTCACGGATACTGACGGGACTTCTAGACATTTGCGCAAGCAGGAGGGGGGCGTGGACGGCGAGGCGAGGCGAGGACGGGAGAGGCTGGAAACTGAGGCGATCGCTTGCCCCGCCCCTCTCCGCCCCGCGCCGCCCCGCCCCCCGCCGCCCCGGCCGCCGGACGGCCACCTGGCCGACGGGCGCGAATCGAGCCCAGGCGACGCCGGTTTCCCTTCGTCGATCGTGCGCGTCGGGGGGCGGCGATGCGCGGAAGAGACTGGACCATCACGCGCAAAACCAGGATTCGGAATTCGACGGAAACGCAACTAAATAGCACAAGCACTTGCTCTGTAATAATAACCACCACGAAATTTTATAACGTTCAAAAATAATAGAAACTGCAACGGTTAAGTTGTTTGTATGAAATTATTGTGAGAAAATACAACTGGCAAATAATAAGATTTCTTACTTTCATAATGTCTACTGATATTTATAAAACGACTGCATTTTATTCAATATAACCTGTTTCAATAAAATATGTAAAAAGGATAATCCAGAACTAAAAAATTAAATGTCTGATCTAAATTTCCCCCATTTTTATAACAATTGCACGTATGTTTAAATGAGTACAATTTATATACATATATCCGATGAATCATTTTACATTCTTTCATACACAATAAAAATAAATGTCTTAATTATTTCTATAACTGCATTCCTTGTTTAAAAAGCTCATTCTACACCAATACGCTTTACAAACAATGCTTCAGCTTATTCGTGATGCATACGGCAATGAAAGAATAGATACTGCACATCCTGAAGAATGGACGTTTGCAAATCACGTCAACTCAACGCCTGCGGCGGCAACCCGCTCAACGCACATTTGCATGTCGCAGCGGCCGGGGGCCTCGAGGTCAACACCGGTCCAGCGCAGCGGCTGGCACCGACTGGTACTCACCGTTCTCAAGCCACGCGTCACCATCCCGGCGCACACCCACACACGAGAGAGGCTGCCTGGGGCGTCTGGGGCTGCGTCAACACTAGGCGCGCATGGCCGCGGAGGCCGGGGACGCGCGAGAGGAGCGGGCTCGGGAGAGGAGGCGGCACGCTCGCCTCGAGGACCGCGGGGCGACTGGCGGCCCACCGGGGACCGCTAGTCGCCGCCGCCGCCGCCTCGCCGCGAGCACCGCAAGGGCAGCGTTGCCAGCGCCGCGGCGCGGCGCGGGGCGGCAAGCGCGGAAGGCGCGGCTGCGGGAGCAACAACCGCGGGAGGCGGGGGCAGGGCGGGGCAGGGCGGGGCAGGGCGGGGAAGGGAGGGGCAGGGCGGGGCAGGGAGGGGCAGGGCGGGGCAGGGAGGGGCAGGGAGGGGAGGGGTGGGGAGGGGAGGGGCGGGGCGGCGCTGGAGCCGGCGCTGGTGACGTGCCGAAGATCGGGGGGGGGGGAGGGTCCTATCCGTGCGACTGGGCCGCACGAGGAAGGTCCCCCTGGTGAAAGAATGTCGGGGAACCTTTTGCGGGAGTTGCGGTGGTGGGCATAAAGAAGTGGGTGGAAGGAAATGGGGCAGTAGGCAGAGCTAGTGGAGGTGGACGAGAATATTTGCCTACCGTAAGCTGTAGAAAACAAGGTTCTCAAAGCAAGAAAAGTAAGTGAAAAGATAAGTGTGTGTGTTTGTACGAACATAAGTACAGTAAAATAAACGGTCATTAAAATGCCGATTAAAATGCCGATTCTCGATTTTCATTACAACACACAATAGTTTTGTAACATTTTTCTGTTTAAATTAAATGAATGGGCGGTGCCCAGTTTTATTTTCTTTGTACGTAGTAAAGCGTTAAGACTTAACTTGCAATATGAGTTTATTGCATCTTGAATTCACTTTTTTCATACATATAGAACACTCAAGAGATTCATTTCGTCCACACTTTCGATCCCTTCCTCTGCTTCTCGGACCTTCTTGCTTTTTACCGTCCCTCCGGCCGTACTTCGATCCTTCCCTTAGTCCTCCTAGCCTCACGCCGACCCATCAAATATACTTCGGTCTACCCCCTATGTGTCCGTCTATCCATTCTACAGTTTAACTACTAGTTACTATTCATACTACAGTTTAACATTCTATAGTTACATACTACGTTTATTGAAAGATATTTCTTTAACGATTAAAAAAACAGAGCGCATTTTTAAGATTCGTTTTTAGGTGGACGTGAAGTCTTGAGGAACATTGTTCTGATCGAAATGAAAATCGAGTTTCTGAGAATAATTAATTTTTTATCATATTTACAACAAAAAATGTAAAACAATTTTCTGTAGTAATTGGTGTTGAAAATTTGACTTTGTGTTCAGATTTTGATATATTATTGTTGCTTCTTTATTTTCTTTTTTTCCTTTTGATTATCTCGACATCATGCTCCTTTCTAGACCCTAAAAATCAGATTTTCGAGTTCTAATGAGCCCGAGTCTTTCTTAGAACATACTACAGAAAATGAGACATGTTAGGAATATTCTATTACATTTTTAAAGATTTCACTATCCAAACTTGCAGAATCTTAAAATATTAAAGCAAAAGGGATTGTTTCACTTTTTGTTCTGATAAACATGATCGAAAATGAAAGAGTTAAATAATGAATCATTATTTATTGATTAATAAAATACGTTATGGTTTAAAGAAGAGGATCACAGGGTAAGAAAAATAGATAAGGTGCAATTATCAACCAATATTTCTCAGATTATGGTGGTAACTTCTTTTATTTTTCTATTTTCTCTACTTTCGGGTACAACATTAATAAATTAAATATTTAATATTTTGTATTCAAATTGTTCCAGTTCTGTTTAACAGTAAATTTTCTAATGGAACTATCAAATCGTACTAAACATAAAATTACCCAAGCCAATAAACGTAATTAGGTTCACTCGAGTACATTACATGTTGTACATTACTTACATATCTACTTCTACTTTATTTTCTAAAGACGATTTGTATTTTTTTAAATTATACAAAAGTCTTCTACTTATATTGACTAAATTGAGTAACTCATCACTTTCGTGACGTTCAGTTTAAATTAAATGTAAAATCTCCAAACATCTAATAGTTGTAACTTTTTTATATTTCAATGTTGAGAGATCTTAGCGAGGATATTGAATATACTACATACATCCAAATGCCCATTACTGATATGCACGGCTAACACAATTGCTTCGATTCTTCTACTCCTACAAACCTACGAATACCTATACACATCACTTTAATGAGTTCAATAATTCCACCGTTTTTACATACATACGAAGTTATGTCATACATGTTTTCCCATTTTTGCAAAGGCATTAGGCAAGTGACAACTATTCAGAATTTTCTAGTGTGTGTACCTCTTAGAAGTTCCCTCCTACGTTATTATCTGCAAGGGCCAAGGTTGGTGTCGGCTGTGCCTCATTCGTGATCATAGGTTGACTTGAATATTTGCAAACCTCGATTCTATCAAAATATCCAAATCGGCCTTACCACGCTTTCTACATTGTAAATTATATTGTAAACATTATACTAATTCTACGATATTATATTTGAAATATTAACAATATGATACATAAGATTTAAATATAGAGCTGCTCGTGAAAGGCCATCATACATTTATTTGTCTTCAGCTGCATCGCACTGCTTTTTATTTAACTTACTACAAACTCAAAAGTCAGTTGCTACCAAATATATGCATGAGCGTATAATAAAAAATACTTAATACGATATACTGTCTATGAATCTCACTCACTTATTATACATGATAACTATAAAGTCTTGACACGTGTTTCTTCGATATGTCTACTGGCTTGGTAATTAATGTATAGTATAATTTAAAAAGTATTCCTTTTCTCTCATATAGTAAACATTACTATTGACTAGAGTACATACATACGTCTTCTTTAAGGTTAGGTGACAAGCAGAGGCATATTCACAAACAAATTCTAAGCTAGTTTCATTTAACTATACATAGGCTTGCCGGACGGACCAGAACATGGAAACTACTCATTTTAGTGATTCATTAGTTGATATCATTTTACACAAAGAAAAGTTTGAATCACTCTTTACCTTACTTATATATAGTTCTGCATTAACGTAAGATTATCTTTGATGTGTGTGATGTTGCAAACTGACGATGATGATACATATCGATGCACAAAATGCAACGACTCGTTTCGGGCAGGTGATGTTGCTCGTGATGTTGCTTTTGTTGTTGTTGTTGTTGTTGTTGTTAATGGTGGTGGTGGTGGTGGTGGTCGAGGCGCCTGCCGCGAAAGATGAGTCGTCATTCTGAGTTTATTGGGCCTTCTAAATACTTTGATATCCTCAGGAGGCTACGCCGGGCCCGTTGGCATATGAAATGATGATCTTCGAAGTGAAATTCATTGCCTCCTGGACCTCTGGCTGAACTGGTCGAGTTTTCAAGACGTCGAAGCTTTCTCCCCCTCTTCCCCCGTTAGCCCATTGGAGCCTCTTCCCTCATTAGAAAAGGAGTGGTTAAAAGGAAAATAGCCGCCGCAGAGTTTAAGGAAATTGATGTCACTCGACTGGACGTTTCAGACCAGAGGTCTGGACAAATTGACCGCAGAAATTTGGATGTTTTAGTCTAAACGTGTCGTTGTCTAATAAATATAGTCATACCGGTTCACAAACCAGTTGATCCACATTTCACAATATTTTATGTTGATTAGTCTCAGTTGGGATTTAGGACGTGAAAAGATGTTCCCGCTACAGTTATCTGCAATTTTTCGAGGATAATTTGTACTATGAAAAATTTGAAATCACGAGAGAATCCTAGAATGTAATTAATGACCAAATTATTTCACTCTGTCGTTAGAAGGAAAAATCTTTCAAACTCGTGTAATTAATTCAGTCAAGAGTAAGATTACGATTGACCCTGAGTGGATTGACAAGATGGAAGACACGTGAATTATTTAAGATGAATTGTTGTTACAATACTATACTAACACAAGTAATTAAGACAAACTCCATATGAGTAATTTGTTCTTCCATTATTTGGTCTGTTTTCTTAAAAGATTTCTCTCGCATAATTCTGTCTTAAAATATACTTTGTCAGATTTAACTGCTCTGTTTGTTGGAAGTATTATTCTGTTAATTTAAAGATAGCATTTTTAATTAATTTCCTCTGTGAAAGCTTCAGTAATTTATTATGACAATTTAATAACAATATTTTAAATAAAAAATTTAAATAAATTCAAAAAACGTGTTTGAAAGTGGTTGCCTTATTACGGAAGAAATAGCAATTGGAAGGAAGTCTGGATTGACTGAATGGACATATCTCGCATGGCAGTGCCGACATCCGAGATTCTAAGCGAAGTGTCGAAACCGGAGGCGGCGGTGGGCGGCCAGGGCCAGCAGCCGGGGGCAGAGGTCGATCGCCTGATGGCGCGGCGGCGGCGTTGGGGGCGGCGGGGCACGCGGAAGGGGCGTCGGCGGGGGCGACTAGGGCGCGGCTGGGGTGGCGACGGCGGAGTAGCCCACCAGCAGCAGAGTGGACGAGACGACGACGGCCAGCAGCGAGGGGCGGGGCCTCGCGGACGCGTTGCTCCACCCGCACTCCAGCTCCTCCTTGAGCACGCTCAGGAGCGAGGCGTTGCTGCGGTCGGCGCACGTGGCGAGGCGCCAGGTCGTCGGGCGCCAGCCGCCCAAGGTACTGGCGCTGGTGCCGCAGCCAGCCCTCCACCCACCTGCGGCCGCAACACGCAACGCCACCACTCACACACAACCCCGCAAAGCCACCCAGCAGAATGATTCTCAAATTAATATTATTGTAGACAGTAAGTGAAAAATGGAATTCCCAAATAATTAAGAAAAACTGTTTGAAAAGCTCGTGGGACTTGACAAATGCGCAGTCTAGTGGCAACAATTGACACCACGCTTTTTAGCACAAAGTGCAAGTTTTCACATTTTGATTTTAGCCCTGGTTTCATATTTGCTCTACAATTGTCACCTTTCCCGTCCCCTTGTTGGACGCAATTACACTCGGAGAATATGTTCCGCAGTCGTAAAGAAATCCAAATTGTGACCATGTCTTAATATTTGAATTAATTCAAAGTGGATATAATACTTGAAGAATACTTGAATTTGTTTAAATTACTTGAATTACTTTTGATATTTGAATTTGTTCAAAAAATTGTTTTTTGTGGGTTTTCTTTGATTTTTTTGTTCGAATAATTGTATATTCGAGGCTATCAATTCTTTGAACAAATTACATTAATAAATACGGAACTTTAAGCCAGCATCTCACATGCTGCAATCGGAAGTACCGCGTGACTGTTCGCCCATTCCCTAGTTATGGAAACGAGTTGCGTGTTTTTCACTCTCGGTGCTCACCCTTCCCGTAGAGGGTCAATTTTTCGTAGTACATAAAAGGGAACAAAAGTTTTCTAAACACTTCGTCTACTAGAAACAATCGTTCGGTACTCGTGCCGAGGGTGTGGGCATGAGTTCATTATTCAATCCCAATTGTTCTGCGAAACAAAACATTATCTCCCGTTAGATGAAAGTCGGTCATGACTTATCAGTGAACCTTCATCTTCGCGATTGACTAGCTTTTTAGAAGATTCTTTAACTTTTTTTCACTCTCGTAATTTTTACAATGAAGATTTCTAAACGCCATCCTCACGAAAATATGGAATATCATCTCTTTCGTCGCACTCTTCACGTTTTCTGAGTTTCCTCCTGTTACAAAAATTGTGATTTCAACAAAAGACTTACTTGTCATCATTACAACTGAAATATTTACAGGTTAACTTCGAAATGAATGGTTTCATAGTAGTTACAGACTGTCGAAAAGCTATGTCGTACTCACTGCAAAATGACTCTGCTCTACTCTTAAACTCTTAACTGTTTGCACGGTGAATTGTATTCCGCTGTTTCCACCTCATTAATCACAAGTCCCCGCTAGTTCTACGAGCAAACGTCAAGCAGATTTTGCTTACTCATGCCCAACGGTTTCCAAGATGGATTTTGTTCATGGATCGAGATTATTAGTATTGTTGAGTCATCTCAAATAAAGTAGAACAGACTTCTTCCAATTGAGCGAAGAACTAGGGAGAAGAAAAGACGTTAATCCGGATCAGTATCGTCTTAGAACAAAGCAAAGTGCACCGCTCATACATTGTTTACTACGTTCAACAGATGTTTTGGCTCAAGATGCATTCGTATCAGACGATATGTTTCGTTGATTCGATTGATATCCAAAAACTCTTTAGCAGGCAATATTTAACTGGACTTACGACACTAAAACTAGTGTCGAAAACAAAAAAATTGTAAATGTTAATTTTAATTGTAAAGTACTCCGTAAAATTCACGGTCTGCAATACTGCCACAATTTGAAAAATTACTCTTTTAAAATCAATGTATATAAAATTTTGCTAACAGAAATGCAGGTATCGCTCGGGTAATAACTGATGAACTATAGAGTAAGCATTATTGGAAGTTTTCTGTCCCAATGTAGGGAAGTTTGTAGAGAAGCATTCTGTCCCCCAAAGCCAGTAATACATCTTCAAAAATATAGCTTTTTACTATTTTTCTATACAAATCAATAGTTAACGGAATACATATTAACAGTAAGTCAACAAATAATAGTAGTTTATGCAATTAGTTTGTAATGTTAAGCTTTATTGCATGAGTACATGTTTTGAAAACGAACGACTTTAGGAGCAAGTTTTCAAATTTGTATGAATGCAACATTATAAACGAGTTGAATACTATATTGTTTTGTGTAACAACATTATCATTTATAAGAGAATCAAACTTAATTTTGCGAAACAACTTCCCTGTGACGACTCGGGTATTTGGCATCGTGCGAGTAAAACGGTGGTCGGCTGATCCGTTTAGCTCTACCTCCCCCCGATTCTCTCGCCACGATTGGCTGAATGTGTGATGACGCAATCATTCGTGACATAAAATCTAATACGTCATAATTTGTGCCGCAAAATGCCCGATTAAGAACGATTTCTTGCAAGAGAAAAGGTTCTTTTATAATGCTGGAATACAAAAAAAATACATTTTATGGTAATCATAAATGAAAAATTCAGTTTAATAAAATATTAAATTAGCTGGATAGAAGGCCTGAAGGGCCCCCAGAGAAAAAATCGTGCGTACGGCTCTGCGAGTACGACAATAAACCAAATCCCAAAACAGCGGTGGCAATTCGGGAATTGGGGTTTAGCGTGCCAGCGGCGCCTCACCCGAGGTCGCAGTCGCAGTTCCAGTCGTCGCCGCGCAGGTGCAGGTCGGCGAGGAAGAGGCCGACGCCGGCGCCGGGCTCCACGGAGGCGGGCGCGGGGCTGGCCAGCGACGCCGCGCTGTTGTTGCGCACGTCCAGCGTGAGGTTGCGCAGGCGGGCGCCCGCGCGCCGGAACACGCCGCCGTCCACCGCGCTCACGCTCGTGTTGCGCAGCTGCAGGTGCAGCTCGGGGCCCGCGCACGCCCTGCACAGCGCGCCGAACAAAACGGGCGTCAATCAACGAGCTTTCCTCGCTGGGCAACCACCCCATGTCGTTTGCGTGATCTGGGCTGTCCGGATCACGCACATGACTCTGGCCGCGGAAGCCTACGACTTCATTTACCCATGTCGTTTGTCCCGTAAATGTAGTGCATACTGGCAGGTGACGGTGTGTGTTTCGACGTCACAACATACCCGGCGCCGATTTTCACACTCGTTCATTGGATTTTCCCCTCCAGGTATCTCCGTCGAGGGTCACGATTCCAGCCGGGACCAACTCTAAGCTCCTGAATGGTCTCCTTCTCCGTGTGATAGTGTAGTGATAGTGTAGAACATGAAACTGTGTGTGTGTGTGTGTGAGTATGTATGTGTGTGTGTGTGGATGTGGATGTGGTGGAGAAGGGAACAAGAATGGTACTGCTCCGGATATTCGCCTGGCATTAAGCGGATAAAAACACATATAACTATAGATCAGAGCAGCTGGTCGCTACAAATTCTCTTCCAGATAGTGGCTGAATTTAAATCGGCAACATAGCTCGTGTTGAAAACTCGCCATCGTTTGCGTCTCAAAGAGCCTGAAAGGTCGGCCGTGTTGACCCTGAATGCGTCGGGCGCAGTGCAACTGTGCCCGCAGTGGAAGGGCATAAAATACGAGTATTTGGTGTTCTTACGAACGCGAGGGCATCCAAACACTTATCCCCTTTGATTGTATCCTAATCCCTGTTCTTCATGGTCAGATATTTTGTAAAACGCGTTTTATGAAACGTACATAACACGTTTTATGAAACGTTTCATAAAACAAGTGTTCAGTATTTGTTTTTCAAAATTATTTGGCACGCCCTATGATGGAAATACTGTTTATTAATGTTTCAGCTTCTCATCTTTCAGAATGATAATAAAATATAAGTGGGGATACTTTTTTCTGAACCGGAAATGTGCTTGCTTTGACCATCCATATCCAAACATATTATTTCAATGATCTTTTAATGTTAATTCTTTCAAGAAATCTAATTTAAAACTACGTCCGGACGCAAACAGAAAAATGGTATTTTGCTGTCAATTAAGTTTCTCGGTTTACTCCCCGTTTACTTAGCTCTCGCCAACATTGGCGAAAGATGATTAGTTATTGACCAAAATTGTTTGATGTAAGGAGCACCTGTTTGATTTTATACTTGTTTTTACAATCCTTTGAATTTTTCCGCGTGAAAGCTATACTACATAAAATTTACGTTCCATGAAACGTTTCATTAAAAAAAAGAAAAGATGAGCGCATGAAAGGCGAAGCGTAAGGCGTAAGGCGTAAGGCGTAAGCTCTGTTCTATTAATGTTCGGCCCTAAGCCGCCATCCTGATTGAGGTTTTTCTGGGTTTACTCAATCGCTTAAGGCGTATGCCGGGATGGTCCCCTAGATTTGTTCTCCCAGACGTAAATGTACAGCTTGTCCTCCCCTCTTAAAATGTTACTTCTCTAAATGTATGTAAATTCAGTGGTTTAGGCGGAAGAGCAGGCCCTATGGCCTGAGCCTCGCCATTAATAAAGACATTATTATTATTATTATTATTATTATTATTATTATTATTATTATTATTATTATTATTATTATTATTAAGACAGGGCCGCACCTCGAGCAGGTACTCGGGCAGCTCGGTGAGGCCGGGGCCGGAGAGCGTGAGGTTGCGCAGGCCGTGCGGCAGCGGGCCGCGCAGCTCGCGCGTGAGCGTGGAGCCGTGCGGCACGTCCACGTGCAGCGTGCGCAGCGCGTGCGTGCCGTGCAGCAGCGCCGGCACGCTCAGCCCGTGCACCTCAGGGTACGTGCTGACGCGCAGCGTGCGCAGCATCGACATCTTGCTCAGCGAACCAGGCTGCGGGCACGCGAGGAGTGTGCACTTGCTGCGCATCCCGCAATACATAGAGAACAATTTTCCTAAGGATGGGATGATTTTGACAGATCGGGAAAACAAGTGAACATCACGTTGTACTTCAGAGAAGTATCCATCCGCCGCGTCAGCTGTTTAGTTACGCCCCTTCGTAGTGTTTGTTTACGGTTCACGCGAGACATCAATAAAGAGATGTCTTGAGTTTCGCTTAGTTATATGCACGCACGCGAGTCCGGGAAATATAGAAATTTATTTACATAAGTGGGAAAATGTCTTAACGTAATATCACATTCAATAAAAGAACAATGCCGAACACAGCACAATGCCGGAACACGTGGACCGTCTCAACTACGCATCTCACATTCAAGACTCGATTTTAAAAACAAACATAATACTTATCACATAAAAACTAAATTCAACATAATTTTTATAAAAAAATCATTTTTACATTAGAGTACAAAGCTCTGCACTTCCTAATTTCAATTATTTCTCGTGGCGCAGTATATTTCGTCGGACGAGGACATCACAGCAGGGAGCGTCGTGGCTTCTTACAAGTTAGCCAACTGCAAACGAACGAATGGAGGAAGGAGAGTCTATTAAGTTCAAGGACACAACGACCACAGAATCGTCAGTTGTGTTGCCAGCACAAGCTGTCAAATCATCCCATCCTTAGGAAGATTCTTCTATAATATACTTCGATTTTTCTATAATGGCCGTTGACATTAGGTCATTGTCACACCTCCTGCCTTATAAAAGGAATCTTTTTAAAAATGGTACGCACATATCTGAAGCCACGAGCCCCGTTGAAAAGGACGTTCGCGAATCAATTATAAATATTAATTAAATAAAATATTGGCCACTTTAAAAAAATCGAAGTATAGTCTCAATGGACGGTATAACACAACAAAAATTGGTAATAAGAATCTAGCAATAACTATTTAATATTTAGTTATGAAGCGTATTATTAAATAATAATTTGCTTCTCTACTGAATATAAATAAAATCTAATAATTATTTTTATAAAATATAAAAACCAAATTCATTACATAATTTCCTTCCGAGTTTTACCGTCTTGAATGATGTCAATAAATTTAATGCTATTGAAAAGTATTTGTATTAAAATCTATCTAAATAATTGTTTACACCCTAGATATTATACCCTAGATGCATTATCATTTCATCAACTTCTTTGACTTCCATTTTATCTCGTGACCGAAGCGGTTGTGAAGCCTCTAATGTGAACCTACAAGGAAATGGAGCTGTCCAGAAGCACTATAAAAACAGTGGATTGTGAGTTGTGGCTAATTGGATTTTGGCTTAACCGGAGAAATGAAATTAAGCGGTTGAATCCAATTCGCTGCACATTTCATCTTGTGGTAAATTACATCAATAAAAGTTTTGTTTGTTTAATATAATAATAGATATAAAAATACATCAGAGATTACTTTGATTTTTCAGCAAAACGTATCATCAAGTAAAGCATCAAGTAAATAGTACTTGAAGCATATGATTTCTTTAATCATGCGTAGTTATTCTGTTAATTTCATTTCAGCTCGTATCTCCTATTCCCTGGACAATAAAAA
This sequence comes from Gryllus longicercus, assembly GCA_038098605.1. NCBI lineage: Eukaryota > Metazoa > Arthropoda > Insecta > Orthoptera > Gryllidae > Gryllus > Gryllus longicercus. The sequence goes on along the minus strand of JAZDUA010000791.1, from coordinate 5,217 downwards.
GTAAAACATAATTAATTAGTTAAGTGATAAGTGGGATGATTTTGGATTGTCTTCTACACATACAAGTATTTAGAAGGTATAAATTATGTACACCAAAAACCAACGTTTGTCACAGCTTTCGTTGTCATTGAACACGTTTCTGAGATGACATTACATACACGATAGACATGATCAAAATTTTAATGACGTAAGTTAATTAGTGAATCGCAGACATCACGAACTTGCACATTTCTTGTCATGGTCGTCAGTTTCATGTAACGTCATTGATGTTTTACATTATATTTCTTATTTTATATCATGTTTCATACTACAGTAACAACAATTATAACTTGTATATTGCAGAAATTTACGAAATTATGTTGCATGTTAAGTAAACTTATAATAATTTAATTTTAAATAGATTATTTTCTCTTTATTTTGATACTATTATGTGTTCTTATTTTTGATTGATTGATATTTTTGATTTCACGTGATTCTGTAAAACACTATTAGTGACGAATCAGAACACCTTTTAGATGTAAGAAATAAACCAAGTATTGGAACACGAAGTGCCAAGGAACACTTTCAGGATTTATTTTAATATGCTACCTTATCGTGCTTCTCGAGTGGCTCATCGACAGCTGCGTACTTTGTGTGAGGTGGTACCGGGAAACAAAAAAGCTCTAGCCTTTTAATACAAACCGTCTCAGTTTCTGTAGGTGTGTGACGAAACAAATCTCAGGCAGGCCAAATAAGCGAAGTTCGGTCATGAACGCCACCTATCTCCCTTACCCACAAGGATGGATAAAAATTAAAACAGGTCCCAGACCTTGGAACACCATTAGCTGGCAAAAGTCGAATTAATCCGACCTTCAATTCCTAAATACATACTTATATATTTTGTCATTAAAATTGCCCCTACTCATCTCACGTTAGAAATCGTGCGAGCAACGTAAATATGCGTTATTCGGTGAAATGCCTCGTTCGAAAGCTGTTGAGTGGCGGGGTGGGCGCACCTCGAAGAAGGCGAGCGGCAGGCGGCGCAGGTCGAGCTCCGTGAGGCGCTCGGCCACGCCCAGCAGCGACGTGTCGCCCACCGCCGTCACCGGGTTGCCGGCCAGCCGCAGCTCGCGCAGCGCCGGCATGGCGTGCGTCGCCGGCGGCACCGACTGGAACCTGCGCCCACCCAACGAGCTACAACGCATCTGCGCAGCGAAATGAAGCCAAGTGTTTGGCTGTCAGAGAAGCGCTCTCTGGAGAAACAGAGTATTCCGTTCGGGTGCCTGGTTACGGCCGGGTGGGCGCGGCCCGCGTGTCATATAAATTCTCTTACTCTGTGTTTCACGACCAAAACACAATCATTTAAAAACAAAATGACAATATGTAAGGAGAACAAACTGAGAAAATGTATAAACCCGTCGCTTCCTGGAACGGTTATTGTCATAAGAATGGATGTTGTTGAAATGTTATTGAAGTTAGCATAACGTCTGAAAGTGAATGTTATTGCAATAAGAAGTAAATAGATCACAAATACGGGGGTGAACTTGAAAAATGACATGTTGGTGGTTTGATGACTAATTTTTACAGTTCTATGCCGAAGATACTGATAACATTGTAAATATTAATATTCTAACCACTAACATAATTTAAATACAGATAAACCAAACGTCAACAATATAGAAGTAATATCTGATACAAACAACACGTCGATTCAGTACAACAGTATAACACGCCACCATCAGGCACCTCCCGTGTTCACAGCTGGGGCTGGGGTAGAGTGATGTTGCATCTTACTCGGGCGATAGACACGTCACAAGAACAGCAGCAGTAGAAAGAATCATATCGCAACAAGAGCACACGACAATGACGACACAGAAGCGCACACACGTTGCCTAACCAAATAAGTAATGTCGCTCTTCAATTATCAGTTGCTTCGAGCTGTTATATTTCAATTGTTTCTTAATAAGCATCGGCAACCCTGTGGTGGCATCATCTGGATTTTAAGATTCTGATTGGGTAATGTTTAATCCCTCACCCTAGTCAGCCACTAACTGTCGAGTCGAGAGAACTATCATTCGAACAAGCGGCACCAGGAGCGCTGGGCTCACCTGTTGAAGGAGAGGTCGAGCTCGCGCAGGTCGGTGAGGTTGAGCGCGAGCTCGGTGGGCAGCGCGGCGAGCGCGTTCAATTATCAGTTGCTTCGAGCTGTTATATTTCAATTTTTTCTTAATACGCATCGGCAACCCTGTGGTGGCATCATCTGGATTTTAAGATTCTGATTGGGTAATGTTTAATCCCTCACCCTAGTCAGCCACTAGCTGTCGAGTCGAGAGAAATATCATTCGGACAACCGGCGCCAGGAGCGCTGGGCTCACCTGTTGAAGGAGAGGTCGAGCTCGCGCAGGTCGGTGAGGTTGAGCGCGAGCTCGGTGGGCAGCGCGGCGAGCGCGTTCAATTATCAGTTGCTTCGGGCTGTTATATTTCAATTTTTTCTTAATACGCATCGGCAACCCTGTGGTGGCATCATCTGGATTTTAAGATTCTGATTGGGTAATGTTTAATCCCTCACCCTAGTCAGCCACTAGCTGTCGAGTCGAGAGAAATATGATTCGGACAACCGGCACCAGGCGCGCTGGGCTCACCTGTTGAAGGAGAGGTCGAGCTCGCGCAGGTCGGTGAGGTTGAGCGCGAGCTCGGTGGGCAGCGCGGCGAGCGCGTTGTGGGCGAGCGAGAGGTCGCGCAGGCGCGGCAGGGCGAGCTCGGGCGCCGCCGTCAGCGACGTGTTCTCCAGCGACAGCGACAGCAGCGAGTCGCGCAGGCCGGCGAAGGCGCGGCCGCGCGCGTCCACCTGCAGCTCGGCGTTGTGCGCCAGCCGCAGGTGCGCCAGGCGCGGCAGGGCGGCGAACGCCGCGTCCTCCAGCCGCACCAGCCGGTTGCCGCTCAGGTCCAGCCACTGCAGCGACTGCCAGCCAGCACACGCGGCGCGTCAGTTGAGGCGCTCGGTGACAAAGTTATGCAAGGCACGTAGATGTAAACCCGAAAAAAATGCCGTTTGAAGTTGGAACGAAAATGAAAAATCCTGATAAAGTTTAACACATTAATTTGATTACCATAAATTTCAGGCACCTCCAGGCATATTCCCTAATAACCTTTGCTTGAAAACTACCTACCATATTATATCAGACGAAATTACTACTTGGTAAAATTGCTTGACCCAAGTGCAATCTTGTATGAAAAAGTTACCAAAACGCATAGTTACAAATAGAAGCTCCATGAACCTTTGCATTATCTGAGCCTTACATTGCGAAAAACCTTTTAGAACATTGTGTAAAACCTTGCGTATTTTAATTTGATTACATGCAATGAATTATTTAAAAAAGATTCAATTACTGTAATATATCGCTTCTCTGCAACTATACTGAGAGAATCGAACATGCGTAACAAGCCGAGTAGGGCTGTACCATTCACGGAAGTGCACTGAGGTTGCCAGGGCAATTTTGGTCTACGATAACGTTGGCAAACCAAACCTTTACTAAGTGCTTTACCAAGTGACCTAGGTAGCCGAGATCGCTAAGTCCGTTGCGCTTTGGCATTCTCGAAGGGCCGCGATTTCGAATCCCACCTCAAGCACGGAAGCATTTGTTTGTGACTTGTGCCTTGGTGACTTCCTACAACCATTTACCATTTTGAACCCTCTTCCTTCACGGTTGGGTTGTGTTGCGTAAGGACTTCTTATTAAAACTAATTATATTCTAACTACAACCTTGGTTTAGGATACTCATTGATCACCTACGCTTACTTAACATAGCAAAATCTATGGAGGAAGACATGTAGCGGATGTCTGTTTCGGATTCTGGTCGGGAAATCGCTGAGTGTTGCTAGTAGTTGTAGTGGGCTATTTGATATATTGAGGATAGAAAAGTCTTTGTTTGTGTTTGCGAGAAAGAAGAAAGAAGAAAGAAGAAAGAAGAAAGAAGAGAAGAAAGGAAAGAAGAAAGAAGAAAGAAGAAAGAAGAAAGAAGAAAGAAGAAAGAAGAAAGAAGAAAGAAGAAAGAAGAAAGAAGAAAGAAGAAAGAAGAAAGAAGAAAGAAGAAAGAAGAAAGAAGAAAGAAGAAAGAAGAAAGAAGGAAAGAAGAAAGAAGAAAGAAGAAAGAAGAAAGAAGAAAGAAGAAAGAAGAAAGAAGAAAGAAGAAAGAAGAAAGAAGAAAGAAGAAAGAAGAAAGAAGAAAGAAGAAAGAAGAAAGAAGAAAGAAGAAAGAAGAAAGAAGAAAGAAGAAAGAAGAAAGAAGAAAGAAGAAAGAAGAAAGGAAGAAAGAAGAAAGAAGAAAGAAGAAAGAAGAAAGAAGAAGAGGCGAGCGGGCGCGCTGCGCCCGGTGCAGACGTCGCTGACGCGGGCTGCTGCTGTCGCACAAGACGCGCTGCGCAACGCGTCCCGCGCCGCCTTCGGCCGCCTGCCGCGCCTGCAGGAGCTCGACCTGGCGCACAACCACCTGCAGGAGATCGACTTCGACGCCTTCCGCGACTCGCGCCGCCTGCAGGTGAGCCCCGCGCCCGCGCCGCTGCTCGCGTGTGCCCGGGGCCGGCCTCCGGCGATGCCTCGGCGGAAGGGAGTTTGCCCTCCGCGATGCCCTCCGCGCCGTGTGCGCGTCCGCGCGCTACCAACGAGAGCCGCCCTTCCCACGTTATTACCGGTCGAGAGAGAGGTTCGATTCGCTTTTCGATTCGGAGCGGGAGGAGGACCATTTGCAGGTGAGAGATCTGGAGATGACGTCCCTCAGATGAATCATCTGCAGGCAGCCATTCACAGATAACTCATACTTGCAAATGAGTCCCATCTGTGTATGAGCCTAGAGGTTGTGACTTTCTCGGTCTTCAGTAGTTTCTGAAACCCTCGGATTTCGACAAATAATTCTTGCTATCTTATGGACATTTTGATGTGAAATACACTTAGGTGACTCAATAAATACATTTTAAGCACTAGTTTTCTATTTTTAATTCACTAAATTCCTAGTTTCAGATACTGAAATAACTTGTAAAACTGAATGTAAAAATGTGTAAGGTATTCAATGATTTGCGAGGAAATTAAATCTACGAAAAACTTAGGATATTATTGCGCAGTACGTAGTATATCCATATATAATAAATTTAGTATACATTATTGTCTTACATTGAATTGCAATCTTTTCTGCCTTGGAGTTCTTTGGCAGTGAAGAGTTGTATTGTATAATGTGTTACATA